>JAQFYM010002877.1:0-21073 GCA_034694785.1 Agrenia bidenticulata | reverse complement strand
CTCTATACTTCCTCGCAAAAAATTCTTCCATAACTGACTGAAAGGTCCCTAGACCGTCACACAGCCCAAAAGGCATTATATAAAAAAAGTAACATTTCCTTTCCATGTAAAAGCCGTCTTGTCTGCATCTTTAATATCCATTGGTATCTGGTGGTATCCAGATACGGCATCGATCGTAAAAAAAACTTTTTATTAGCCAGTCTATCAATTTGATACCCAATTTTGTGCATGAGGATAGGCTTCTTTTGTTTTGTCATATCATTATTATGCCGATAGTCTATGCACAGTCTTAAGGTCTTGTCTAGTTTCATGACAGGAACAACTCTGGAACACTATTCGAAAGACCCTTGTGCAATATCTACATTTTAAAAGCTTAATGAGGTCACTTTTTATTGTGTCTTTTAGAAATGTGGAAGTCTGCCATTATACTGTCTACTTGGGCTACTACCTCCTGTATCTATCACATGATTTTTTAACCGGCCCATTGTTTTATCAGTTTCTTCTTTTTACAAGAAATCACTATGTTTTTTTAGTGTTTAGGTTTATAGTTTACATGCATGCATATGTGTAAGAAATAGCAGTGTGCCTCGAGTTGTTTCTTTTCTGCCTTTATGTTTATTATATGACATCAGGATATTTTCTTATACAATCATTCCTAAAATAGTGTATTCTGTTATCCCTTTTTGACGGCGGCTGATAACAGGTACGTTTTTATGTTCATAGTAAACATTTAAACCTTTGATTATTCCTAGAATTTTAGTTTTTGTGTCTCAAGCTGACATCACGACGTGATCCTTTTCAAGCTATGATATTAAGCAATTAGTTGGACTGTTTTCAATATTTATTAGTGACACATCTGCTTCCTTTGTCTATAAACGCTAAGTGGTGGCTGTCATACAAGCATATATTTTTTTAAAATGGGTTTATGTAGAAAGACAAGACAATTGCAGATATCAAAGCACATGTGTAGATTCAGACTTTTAATAAGATTCATTTCTATATTTTATGTCATTTTTCTCTTTCTCTGAACATCTTGTGAAATCATATTAACCATATTTTTTCCTCTCACTACATTCATTCCTCTCTTCTCCAATTTTTTATACACATAACAAAAGGCTGTGGAATGTAAACAATCTCTGTGGCGCTAGCAATATCTGTTTTTCTTTTCACTTCCATTATTTCTGTTGCTATGAATTTTTTTCCTTTTATTCCTTCTTCTCATATGCCTGAATTGAATTTTGTGCTATCGTCTGAATTGTAAGTAACAAAGAAAGCCATATTGAATTCTCGGCCGTCTGGAACAACACATTCCAGTCCCCTTCTGTTGAGTATGCCACGGCAAATTATATACCTTTTATCTACGGGTGATCTTGACACCACTTACTGCATTGTTGGCTTTCGGCATAGGCTTCTATTCTTTCTAAACTCTTTATGCATTTCGCTACATCACAATGTATTCCTCTTTTGTTTCTGGGCCGCCTTTCTTACAAAAAGTCACCATTTTACTCTGTAGTGCAACATCGTTATTAAATCGGTCCTTTACAGCCTAAATAGATTCCTGCAGTGTTGTTGCTGGCTTCCTTTCCAATAATGATGCAGCTCACGATTATGCCACTCCGAAAAATCGCAACTTTACGAGCCTATAGATGACCTCACTGATAAACTTTTAGATCGAAGTAAATATTATCATCGTCCTTTTCCAGTTCATAACGTCTTCTTGTTCTGTTCTTGTATAGATTCTTAATGCGCCGCATGCTGTCGCTTTGTCGATATTCTCTTTGTGGTGATCATTTGAAAAACTTGTCATTAACTATCTGGGGGAGATCAATATAATAATGATATGACGATAATTATTTGGTTACGACACTTGTAATTATTATTTTGCGGACTGCTTATACTAAAATATACGTGAATCTTAATATGTGTTTCACTATGCGCCATATACCTATATAGTTTTATGTTATTTTATCTTCTACAGCATTTGATTGGTACATATGATGTTTCTTGTAGCTTGGAGGCTGTAATTGTAAATTTTTATTATAAAATAAAACAAACTAATATGAGGCTTAGATCTAATTGCCAAATGTTTTTTTTCTGTTCGACATGTTAAAATTCCAAGTCAGGTAAATTGGTTCATCTTAACGTTCGCATCTATAGAAAGTTGTCTTTTCACTTAATCACATACAGTATTTGAAGAATATAGGTGTAGAGCTTAATTGCCAAATATTTTAAATCAAGCTAAGTAATCGAATAAATATTTTATTATCTAAAAATCTATACCACTAACTTAAAATAAGATAATAATACTTTACATACGTTGATTTTTATATCGGGGCACAATCTACAACAGTTGTGGATAGTGACCACGTGATGTAAAATGTAAATGCGAAAAGCTACAAAAAACATTTATTTTAGATTAAAAATTTAGATTTGGGCTTTTTATATCTTTGTATAGTATTCCAGTACTTCTTTTTGTTATTTGGTAGTAATCATCCGGGTAGCCATAAGGCATATTTCATATACAAAATATATCATTTTTGGTATATCTTCAGTGTAAAAAAAGGTTTGGTATATTTTTATGAAATTTAGTACATTTAAAAAAATAAAAAGATGTTCCCAAAACAAAATTTTGGCACAATAGATTTGCATTTTGCTGTTTTTTTGTCTTATATTTTAGTTGCAACAAAAATATCTTTAATCATTTCAATATTTAACTTTGCAGTAATATATGCAGTGATCCGGATTCACCTGCATGTTAATTTCCAGACACGTATTATATCAAGTACGCTATATAAAAAACGTCTTTGAGGCGTTATATTTTCTATCATAGAATAGAGGCGATTGTAGTAAATAATTTTACAAAAAATAAAATGGAAGCTGTTGTTAGTTCGTTTTGGAATTCTTATATAAATTTGACAATCAAGTATATAATCACTTTTGTTAAAGTAAAAGAAAATGTAAGTTAAGTTTTTACTCATACTTTCATGTTTCTTACACTATTTTACACAAAAACACTTAAGATACTTCATTTTGTAGCGCAGTAAGTCAAACATCTCAAATTTGGCAGATAACTGGTAAAAACTAAGTTTATTGACCAGTAAAAGACCTAAGTTTTTTTATACTCAAAATTAAACATTTTTAAGAACTTTTTTACACACAAAAACTATAATTTTGCAATAAAAAATCTTTTAAAAATTACTCTTTTTAAATAAAAAACCTTTAAACAAATTGGAAAAAAAGTTGCGCGCAAATTTTAAGCATGCAAAATCTATACCTGACTTAAAAACGTGTAATTATTTATAGTAGAGTATAAAAGACAAAAATATAAAAGTTTTTTTGTTTTTGTTTAGATGAAATGTTCCATTGATTTTATATCTTTAATACATCCGGAAACCAAAAATAAATACATCCAGTTCTTTTATACTTATTCTTGCATCTACAAATAATAGAAAATATAACTTAGATATAACCCGTAAACTTTTTGTAATTTTAAGCAGCAAAAAAAAAAATCATTTTAATTTTTTTATGTATTTAATATTTTTATACAACAGAATATAGCAAAAGAAGCATGTAAAATCACCATGTAAGCGCATTAATTTGGTTTCACAAATAAAAATATAATCCCTATATATCATATATTGGAATATTGAAACTATTTATGGGAGTTGGGACTTTGCATAGAATGTGACGACCGTGGACACCGACGAGCCGCTGGCTGGAGCATCGAATTCCATGCGGAGCCGCAGGCTCAGCATGTGGGTAGCGCCGAGGCGAAGCCGAGGTGCGAGGTGCTGAGCTCCAAAAAAAGCGATGCCGGCCCGCCGCAGGCGCACTTACTCTAGTCGCCCACGATCTAGGCGCATGTACCAAATTAGGAAATGATTGGTCAAAACACAGATCTGAAACCCGTATCTGTTTGATAAGGTTTATTGGTTTAGATGCGAGAAAAAGTATTTAAAGAAAGAAAGAATAAATAAATAGTTATAGATTCAGAGGTTTACCTCCTAGACGTTCAGCTGCGCGTGGAAACGCGCCATCTTCCAACCATGGGTATAAAAAAAGTTCAATCTTTTTAGTGCTTGGCATTTTTAACAAAAAAATGGTTTTTTTTTGTACCCCTAACTTTAAAAAAATAGAATTAGTTTTTTTATACTTCCTTAAAAGGCACATGGCTCCTAATAAGGCGTTAAGGGGGTTTTCTATGTTTTTATACAAAAATTTTAAAAAGGTATAATTTGGTATATATTTAAAACAAATCTGGTCTATACCAACAAAAAAACTGGAAGCCCTAGTAATCATCCACTTTTGTTTTTTAAATGTCCAAAAAATTCACTCGTATTTGGAAATATAAACCATAGTTATAATTTTTTTAGCTTTCTTAGCACGTATTTATCGGTTAGTTTCATATTTTTGAATGGTTTTGTGGCTTGTTGCTCGAAATAAGTTATTGATGTACAACAAAAAAAAACCCAACTCTGTATAAATATAATATATTAGATATTAATTGTTTATATTTTGTTATTTTTGTATTCAAATGATTTTTTGTTGAGTCACATCTAGTGGCGTACCCAGAAGGGTAGGGGGGGTGTGTTTGTACCCCCTCCTATAGCAAAAAAACCACGCCTGAATTTACAGGGGGGGTGGTCTTTTTTTTGGTGCAGATATTTTTGTGTGTTTTAAAATCCAAATAAAAAAATTGTAATTATTTTTTTTCAAAAAAAAATAATATTGTCAAAACATCCATAAAATATGTTTTTGCTGTTTTTTTAGATAAACACTGACTACCTCCCGCTATAACAAATCCTGGGTAAGCCACTGGCCACATTTCACAACAGAGGTCACAAATCACAACGGGTCACAAATCACAACGGGTCACAAAGTACAACGGGTCACAAATCACAACAGGTCACAAATCACAACAGAACATCGGGAATTTATCCCGAGAAGCGGGACCATGTAATTATGAAATAAAAGTCAATAAAAAAAAGTTATATATAAGAATACACTAAGAAACTATATTTTTTTTCTTTTTTTGTGAGTTTATAATGTATGATCTATAATAGTTACTAAGTAAGTTTTTATAAACAATGCTAATATATCTATAACTTTGTTTTAAAAATTGTAGAATCTGCACAACTTCATTTCTGAGTCTCCGAATATGATATGGCCATGTTATGAAAGAAAATAACTATGTTTCTCTTCATAATAACCATAACGAACATAATGACCATGTATGGACTACCATTTGCGGCATTATTAAAGCCAAACATGTCAACAATAATTTTTTTCATTATGGTACGCAAAAAAAAAAAGTTTTTTTTATTTAGTATTTAAGATATTGTCCACTATAAATTGTTCACTTAGCACATAGAATATAAACATCTAAAAGACCAAAATGAAGTTGTTGTTTCGGCATAAGCATGAGTTTATGCTTGTATGTTTAAACCTAGAGCAGACTTATTTATATTTAAACATATTAAAATAAAGAAAAAAGTATCACAACATGTAAATTAACTTGAAAAAAATATTAGAGAGTGTCTTTTTTTCAGAAACACGTGTTTGTAAAAAAACGTTTTTGGTTAGATAGTGTTCTCTTAAAACGTTTCTTAAACACTTATGTCTTTTATTTCGCCAAAAACGTTTTTTAAAAATGTTTTTTACAAAAAAGTTTTTTAAAAACCTCTTTGCACTTTAATAATACCAAAAACGTTGATTAACAACAGTTCCTAGAAACGGAACACTTTTGTCTTTTTTTCTTTGTTATAGAAACGTTTTTGGTGTTTTTCAAAAACTGTTTTTGTAAAAAAAGAAACAGATATGTCTCTTTTTTTGCAAAAACGTTTTTTGGCCACTGTGTTTCAAATAATCAAAAAACGTTTTTGAGTCTCCCTTTAACTTTAGGCGTGGGTACAAAAACATGTATAGGACATGTTTTTAAAAAAACAAAATCTTATAACGTCTGGGGATAGTGAGATACATAGAATAAATTTAGATTTTATATATAAAGTAAATTAAGAGCCAAATTTGCAAAAAAAATCAAAAAATTATGCATAAGATTAAAACGAATTTAACAAATGATAAAATTGCATAGCATCAATAACGACTCATTAAAACGAAAAAAAAAAAAACAATAATCTGATATTTTTTCTCTGATTTGTAGAAAAAAACCTGTAAAAGAATAAAAAGGATTAAAAAATTCAAAAACGTTTTTACATAAAAAATAAGTATTTTATAAGAAGACACGACATAAGAAACAGTTTTTACAGTAAAAAAGTTTTTAAAAAAGACAAGATTTTTAAACACGTTTTTGTTCCTATTATACTTTTTTTTAAAAAGACATGCATGCTTTTTATAAAAATCTTTTTAAAAACGTTTCTGAAAAAAAGACGAAACGTTTTTTGTTAAAGACTTTTTTGTGTAAAAAACGTTTTTAAAACATAAAAAAAGACACGGCCTGTATTTTTTATATATTACCGAAAAAAAAGTATCTTAAAAATTGACGTGGTATTTACTGTATATGATTTAAATCTAGTCTGCAACTTAAGCTCGTTTTATAAGCTGTAAATATTTTTGTATAAATCATGCATTTTTCATTAAAATTATATCGTGATTTTTCTAGTAAAGATGTCTTTTTAGAAAAATCAATTATTACATTGATTGAAAGATCAGCTCTTTTGAATTTTTTTTTGTTATAATAATACACTGATCATATTTTCTAGGATTGATTGCTTGAGTATATTATTTTTGAATAAGCATGGAATAGTTTCTAGACTTAAATTAATTGCATAGATGTGTAAGTTGTAAAAAAAAGTTAATATGTTTGGATATATACAATAAGCCCCAGAAGAATGAAATTATTCTGAATCGATGTGCAGTTCGAAATTATTTTTTTATAAACAAAAAAAAAACAGCTTTACTCATATAAAAAGAGTATAAATAAAACACAAAACGACATAAGTCCTTTTTTTGCGTTTACACGAACATTTGGAATACTTTCCTTACAAATATTGGGCTGTAAAAACAAATAATATTGTTAGACAGTATGCTGCATGAAAAAATATCTTCCTAAAGTAGGATTTTTGTAAGTTCGTTTTTGCAATATCACATAACATAGTTTTTTTGTTTTGTTTCGAAGAAAAACTACTGTAGCGTATAAAATCAAATATCAATACTTAGGCAATGCACACAGAACTTAAGTAAATTTGTGTTTTTACAAGAATCTGCAAAGCAATTGTACTGTTTGCTCTGCGTTAAATTTAAAACAAAAAAAACCGCTACTTATAAGTTTCTTTTAAACAACCCTTACAAAAAAAACACTAAAAAGCATTTTTTATTTTAAAATTTATTTATTAATATACGTCATATGTTCTTAAGCAACATTTAGCTAGTTATTTTTTTTGTGTGTAACGCTGGTTCAAGTAAATTATAGTAATTTGTAATAGGTTTTTTTATTTATGGTTTACATGCTTTCAATGCATACATTGAAAAATAAAAAAGAATCATTTTTTTTTTTTTAAGTACCTTTTTCTGATTTTTGTAGTGTTCAACAAATTAAAAAAAACGTGGAACCATTATTTTGGGCAAAAGGATTCCCCTATATGTGGCAGGTATTTTATGGCCATATACACATATGGACAGTATTGTTTCGGAGACGCTGCTTTTTTTATCAAGTCTTTAACTGTAATATGAAATTCACCGAGCGTATATATGCTCGAATGTTTCTGCAAACAACAAAAAAGTAGTAAGTTGTATGCATAAATTACGCAAGACGATTTACAGTTTCTTTTGTGTTTTTTAGTTGAAATATCCAATGACTTTTAAAACTTGTATAAACTCAATATCAATTAAATTAGAACACTGAAACATTTTATAACTTATTATCGGTTTTTTTAAATTTGTAGCAATGACAACAATTCCTTTGGCAGCTCGAAATATGAAACATACATTAGTTTTTTTTGCCTTAAGTACTTTGTTTTTATTAAACATAGAGAGCAAGTTTGCCATAATTAAACATTTATGCATTAGAGAAGAAAACTTGTCGTGAATCTTATTAGTTTTTATGTCTTTAGTCAAAAAGCTGTTTTTAAACCATATTCGAGTCATATACCAACATCCTTTTACGTTAAAGAACTATTTTAATTACGGCCTATATATTAATTAATATTTTATCGTGTACATACACTGAAATTTACGACATAGAACTACAACGGTAGATTTGTTTCTTGATTTTTTTATGTAAAATAATACAATTTTTATCAATCTAGCATTTTATAAAAACACATTATTTCAAAAAAAAATAAAATCAAGTCAATCATTTATATCGAAACTCGAGTTGAGTCTATTAATCACAAATTATACTTTGAAAATTCGCTCGAGTTAACGTGACCGCCTAAAATGCCAAAACCCAAAATTTCAAAACAAAGGAATCACAAAAATTAAATCAAATCACTTTCATAAATATATTCTTTAGTCTCAAAAAAATAATATTTATAAAAACAAATACATGCACACAACGACAGATTACAAATGTAAATAAAATTTATAAAAAAAGTAACAAAAATGATGGGTGGATTTTTTTCTCTTTTATATTCCTTTGGCCAATTATACAAAAGATAAATCATGCAGAAAATAATAATAAAAATTATTGTTGTGTCAAAAAAGAAACAAATCAAATTATTGTAATTCTTTATGTTAACCCAAAAACATTGACTCTTTTTATTAATATTTGCATAGATTTTTTTTTACAATCAGATTTTACTTTAAAATTTTTTTATTTATGATTTTGCAAAATTTTGAACTAATTCTTTGGTAATTTTTGGCATTCTGATCAGATTTTTTAAATTTTTGGAATTTTGGGCTTAGGCATTTTTGCCCTCCACTCGAGTTAAGGACAATTATGCATTATTTTGACCCTAAAAATGTATAGTCAAATCACGTAAAAACAACAAAGAGTAATATAGGGATTTTTGACTAAAACCGTATATTTTTCAATTAATTCCGCCGATAAAAAGGGGGTGTGAAACTAAAATAAATTATTTTGCAATAATTCTATATTTTTTTTGTATCAATTCCGTATTCTTTGCTTTCAAGTTCGTAATTTTTAAATCACCTGGTAGTTTTGAAAAATAGTAATAAAAGACTTAAATTATAAGAAACATTGTAAAGACAAATATAAAATGTAAAAATGCTATTTTGGCGTTATTATTTAATTAAATATTTCTTTTTCGTTAGAATACTGAGCTATATAGCTATGCATGTGCCTAAAATAATGATTACAATCCTTACGATAAATTTGCGCGTCACATCAGAAACTGACTTATTTGCCGCCATAAGTTTAGATGCGTCCACAATTTATAGTGAGAATCGTAATGGCTAGGTACAAAATATGCTTAGCTATATAGCTCAGTGTTTAAACGAAAAAGAAATATCATATTTATTAATAATGCCTTCAATTTACATTTTACATTTGTCTGTACAATGGTTATTTTAGTGTTAAGTATTTATACCAATTTTACAACATATCAGGTGATTTAAAAATTACAAACTTAATTGCAAAGAATACGCAATTGATTTTAAAAAATACGGAATTGATTGCAAAATTAATTATTTGCAATTTCACACACTTTTTTTTGGCGGAACTAATTATAAAATATACGGTTTTGGTTGAAAAACTCTATAATGCCTAATTTATATTTTTATATTTTATATTCTTCTTAACGATGTTTCTTTAAATTTAATTCTTTTACTACTATTTACCAAAACTACCCGGTGAGTAGAAAATAACATACTTGATTGCAAAGAATACACAATTGTTTGCAAAAAATACGGCAATTGATTGCCAAAAAACTTTTTTTGTATTTTTATCCCTATTTTTGGCATAATTAATTTTAAATATACGGTTTTGGTCGAAAAACCCTATAATAAAAATAACATGTAGAAATATGATATTTAAATATTATAACATATTGTGTATATAGGCATCGTAATTTATGTCTTAAACAATAAATGCTTTAGTATGCCTTTGGGTATGTATATACACATTCCAAACCTGGATATTACTATCTCGAGGCTTTTCTTGATTTTTTTACTTTTTAATCATGATACTACAAAATAAAAGTAAACATAAAAAAGTGGTAGATATATATATATAAACAAAAAAGACATCATCATACTTTCACTTTGTTTATTTGGAAACGTTTCTTTTGGTTTCACAAGCCTATTTGACTCAAAATAAAATCGATAAGTACGATGAATTCTTTACGAGCTTAGTTGTACCCTTAAACAATTTTTAGTATTTTTTATAATACTATAATTTTGTAATATTATATTTCAAATTTTGGTTTGTTAGAAATCTCTAACATTGGGCGCTAGAATCAAGTTTGATAGTGCAATAATACCAATCTATACAAATTTGAACAGACAAATATTAACATACCATAAGTATTTTAAAGCATTTAGTTTTCTTCTGGTAACAATAAAAATATTTTATTTTTATTTTAGGGTTCTTATACAAGAGATAAAATAAAAAAACACACGATAATTAATTAATAACCTATGCGAGTTTTTAGGCCCAACCCTAATCAAAACATCAAAATTAACACAAAGATAAAAAGAACCTTTTTTATAACATCAATAACTTTTCTTATAAATAATTTGGCCTATATTATGAGTTGTATAGTTGTTATAGTTGCTCAATTGTAGTAATTATTATGCAAAGACACAATTTGACACATCCGTATACTATGACTTAATATAAAGAATTCGCAATAAACATAAAAATTAGAAATAAAATAAATGGACCAAGGCTGCTCAAAAAAATATTGTTTCAAAAATATATTTAAATATATTGGTTTAAAAAATTTAAATATATTGTTTACAAATTATTTATTTTGTCTACACAATATTTTTCAATACTTTTTTAACATTTTACACCCGTTAATGCACTACATATTAGAAATATATTTTTTTTTTTTGCAAAAGAAATATATTTTCTTCTGCAATAAGAAATGTGATTTTTTTTTGCAACATAAAAAAAACAAGAGTGAATAAAAAACATAGTACGTGTAAGCAAACGTTCAAAAAACATTTTTGCATATACGCAGTTTGTAATAACGTGTAACTTGATGGCTTTTCTGTAAACTAAGTCTTAGCATCTTTTATCAAAAATTCACGCGTGAAATACATATTAAACGTTCGTTTTTTTAAGCCACAAGTCGCAACCAAAAAAATTTTAAAGTCAGATAAAGTTCAACTTTTTTCTTTACAAAAATATTTAAATATATTTATTGAGCAAAAAAACCCATACAAATAAAATATAAATAGGTTATTTAGTTCCCTTACAAAGAACAGTTTGCTTTCTATGTATTTTACGTTACTTTGCCACCAAATATTTTGATCATATGTTAGGTACTCAATGTCTTATTTTATGTTTATTGCAACAGACTGAATCTCAACAAATGATGTAGACTTGTGATAAGGGGTTCAAACTTATACAATAAGAATTTTTACAGATTTACTATATATATGTATAGTTTTAGAACTACAAAACAAAGAAACAATGAAAAAGAAAAAATTCAAGTGTTAGACAAAAAAAAATTGTTTTTGATGCTTTCTTACATATATGTTATACTTTATTTTATTTTTATATTCTAGTTGTACACTAAAATAAGTTTATTTTCTATTAATTTACTATAATCAACTTATAAACCTAGTAGTAATATTTAAACTGCAAATTGCCTAATGAGTTGCAAAATATAGCTTGAAAAAACAGAAAAACATAAAAAAAAGCCGATATGTAATATATTACAATGTACACTTTTTCACATTTTTCGCCTTATTCCAGTAACCTTTCTTGATGCTATACAATATGTATATTTATTTAAAAACATTGTTTATATGATAACAAGTTTGCAATCATATATTTAATTACCATAATGACATTTTCATCTACACGAAATGGTAGATCTTTGATCCCGGATATAGCAGGAATACCCGGGATAAAAAAAATACAAAAAAGCCGAGTTCTTGAGATTTGGAATCCCTAGTCATCAATAATCGCGGTTTGTATTTTTTTGTGGACATGGATGCTACAATGCAACCTCTATTAATAAAAAATTACCTATACAAGCATAGTTATAAAAATATTAAAATATACCTTTTTTGTGACTTTCCATAATTTTAGACGCATTATTTAGTGCTTAAGAATATAGAACACACATATTTTTTATATGAGAAAGAAAAAAAGAGAACTTAGATATTGTGTTTTATACTGTAAAATACGAAAAATAGAAGATTTGATTATAGTTAATAGAAGATTCTAATTGATAGTTAGTTTATTAGAGAAGCAGAAATATTGCGGTTAATATACTAACATATCATATGTTTTAATGTTTCAAAGTCCTTTTAAACCCCATTTAAACATTTCTTTCGTTCTTTTTATACTAGCAAATATGGCAAAAAACATATCTATAATATAACATCCATATTTATAAAATACAAATAAAAATACACAATATAAGGCAACATTGTATAAAAAACTATAGATTATACATACGGTATGTCCTTGCACTTGTCTTGCCGACAAAATAATTTTATTTTGCGATGATAATGAAGAGAGGACTCAATTTACAGAAAAGGGAATTTCTTGTGAAAGCATGTAAGAATTACACATGAAACATATAAGGAAAAGTAAATACAATAAAAGAAAGTTAATGGATGGGCCGATTTAGACCGATTTATAGCAATAAAGTCAGTGGCGTAGCTATGGGGGGCAGGTGGGGGCTTTGGCCCCCCTGGAAAAAAACGTTACGCTTGAATTTAACTGGGGGGTCTTTTTTTGTGCAGAGATTTTTTTGATTGAAGATTATGAAATTATACAATTTTATACTGAACATTTTTTAAAAAAATAATAGAGATTTTGCACTTTATAAATCGTGTTTTTACTTCATATTTTTGCAAAAAACACTGACTAGCCCTGGTCAGAAAAAAAATCCTGCCTACGCCACTGATTTACGTCACGAGACCACTATTAATAAAAATTAAAATTTAACAATTTAAATAAAGATAAATTAACAATATTACAGATGCTTTGACAGTAGTGTTTATTTTATACTGTTATCCGAATAAATTTATTCTACTCTTATTTAGTGAAAGAGAATTTGATATCGTTACATTGCTGTCACCTGATACCGTTTCTCTGTTTTCGTGGTTAAATTATTTCGTGGTAAATTTCTCCGGACTAAATCATAAGTATCATTTGTCTTACACTCTCAGTGGTTATTCACGAATTTCAAGGTTTGTGGGGGATAACCATACAGTTAAGACTGTATTAAAAAAATCCAAATTCCCTCGATGTGCTTCTCTATTTATTTTAAACATCATTTCAGCCGTCCGAAAAAAATTTCGACAATAATTTTCTACGCCCCATTTATTTCGCTTTTAACATGGCCCTATTTTTACTTTGTGTATTGTTTCTTCTGTTTGGAATTATAGCTCTAATAAATTCATTAGCTCCAAACTATCCTGTATCAACTAACACTGCCTACTCGATTTGATTTGGTTCATCTGCAAAAAACATTGCATCTGTTTGCTTCTTACAGAAATTCTTATATGTAGCTAGTTACGCTCAAAAAATATTAATAACATGTTTACTACCAGGACTAATAGCACTATGTATTGCAACCATACCGTTAGGTATAACGGCAACCTCCATTTTTACGCAATACCTTTGATGCTTTTCAGAAAAAAACAACTTTGATTCCTTAAATGACCCACAAGATTTTTTGCATGAAAAACCGTGCAATCAATTATTAGAGCTACGCTTGGATAATTGCGGAGTTACATATTTGCATTAATTTTGTTCCCTTTTCTCAACGGAATGAAAACACACCATAATATTAGGGACATGATGTTTTTAACATTTGAAATTGTGTCCTCTGTATGAATGACAGTCATTCTAAACTGTCGCCCCAGTTTGCCGAAATTTTAATAGTATCGTAGCCACACTATGCACATCAATATTTTGTCCTTATAAGAAGAATTATGCCATCTGTTCGTGTATTTGATGCTACAACCAATGATTCGTCAACATCCTCACATACTTTGTTAAATTGAAACTTACTTAAATCTGTTAGTATATATATACCGTCATCCCCTTCAGAAGCTTGACTATATACAGCAGAACAAAGATAAAAGGCACTGTTGACGGAAGAACGAAGGTATTCTCAATTTCGGCTATCATGTAATTGCAATTATTTGTGACATCTCTTAGTCTTAACAAGTTGTTTGTTCAATTGTTTTCTCGTACCATAAGGGTAATAAAAGCGCAAAATTAAAACTACAAAGAAAATACAGGCAAGTAAACTGTATTTATACATTAATATTTTTTACTAAGTGCCTTTGTGTATAAAAGTATAACTATATTTATATAAAGGTAGTTTTAGTCTAAAAACAGGGCAGTATTGGACATACCCGGGCTATACTGAATTTTCAAATTTTCTATACGCGCATAAAGCGTCTTCAAAATGTAAAAAAACGATATATATTCCAATATAATATTGGCATTATAATGTTTATTCTATTGATTATAAAAACGACTATGTAATCATTTAGAAACTCTTTAATGTCTTGTATAAATGTAAGTAAATTTGTAATAATCATATAAGATCGTTTAATGTGAAAATATAAATTAAGATGTTTAAGATATTAAGAAATTCAACAGCGCAATTAAAAAAGTTTAATATTCTGTTTTTTTTTACTTTATCATTTGTTAGAATGAACAGCGACACTCGACTATATGAAATTCTTATGTGTTAAGAGATTAAAGATAAAACTGTTGTTTCATCTTAATGCGTACATTCATTTCATTTTTTAGACATGTACAATTATCTTGCACTCATTTATATTAATCTGTATTATGTTATGTCTCTAGGCATTCATAAAAGAAGCATTTATCACTGTGCTCTATGTAAAAAACAGCGTTTGCTTTATAAATTGTGCAATTATATGGCATATATAAATTCCACGAGAGAAATTTGCTCAAAAAATGTTGCGATTTTAGGCTTTTATTACTCAAACATGATATTTTATAAATTAAAATACCACAATAAAGAAAACATTATAAAAATACAGAATAAAAAAAAACTTTGTGTATTATTAGCAAATATTAAATAATCTTTTTATAAAAAGTTGAAGAACTAAGTTATTAACCAAATTTTATTTATCTTCGCTCCCTTATTGTTTATAATTATATTTAAAGGGTTTATATGTAAGCGAATAATTGTGAGCTTGACAGCATGATAATTATACATTCAAATTGCTATGTTTGCGTTGATTTTTTATTAAATAAGTATAACCAGGGCTTCCCAAAGACAAAGATGGGGTCGAGGGGGGGGGGGGGGTTGGGACCCCTTTACGCAGAAAAAAAAAACTACAGTGTATATTTTTGAAGGCATAAAAACAATATGCTATACACAAGGCTGACATTTTAATATTTTTTTTTGGCGGCGGTCATAACATTTTTTGAGGCCTATGTTATACTTTAATGGCAATACTTGTCTTTTTTTTTATATGGAGCAGAGGGTTGACCCCCTATTGACTTGTTTGAAAAGCAACAATGGCAATATCTCAAGACCAACAAAAAACTGCCATGTTGCATATTGCATACTAAATAATAAAATACTATAATCTAAAAAACCATAAATATTACATAATTATATTTACAACTAATAGCAACAAAGTGTAATCTCTCATACATTACCTTCGGCATTTTATCATTAGCATTTTTTTAATTATTATTTTAATTTATCTGCTCTTAAGAAACTTTATTTTAATATGTAAACGCTAGAAGAAAAAACCTAACAAATGTTTACCGACCAAGAACATGTTTTATTTAGTTTTTACTGAATAGTTGCAAATATATTTGTTTCGTGATGCCATGTTTTTTTCCTAAACAAAACTAATAGAGTGTTTGCATGCGAAAAGTATGAAAGTAACCCTTATGATTTAAAAGAAAAAAGCAGCATATAAAAAAGCATTGATTTGTTAAGTTTGTGCAATATGCTAAGACTTGTGTGCCTTTAACAATCTAAAGGGTATATAATGTAAAAAACCGTCACGAGAAACAAAAAATGCAATACGAAACTACTTTTATGGCTTGGTGTGCAAAGAAAATGCTTTACGCAACAGGCTTATTGCGCTGTACAGGTTTTTTTTTGGCTAACCATTGTCTTTGGCAGATGTATTTTTTACATGTATTTTAATCATTGAAATGAAATATAACTAATTAAAGCCAAAAAAAAATCTTGCGGGCATATCGGTTTATTTGTCAACTTTTTGTATTCATTCTGTCATTTTTCAGCACATCAGCGATCAGTAAATTTAAATTTTTTACGAAGGTTTTTATGTTTGCGTATTTACAAAAATACAATACAAGTTTTGTTTTACATTTCAAAAACTGTGGATACCACACAAAGCTACAATGACCGGGGAACCACAGTTTAGGAGTTAGATATAGCGTTCTAAGGGTACAAAAACAGTCTTTTAGCGATTATAAAAAAGAAACTGATAAGTCAATATAACAATACAAGTAAAAACTCAACGTCAAACTATGTTTTAAGACACAAAAAAATAGTCGTAGTTACTCTGTTTACCTTTCAAAACAAATCTTCTTTCTAATTATTTATTTTTCTAATAATTTTTGATTATGTTTTCTAGAGACCTTTATTTTTAAATTCGCTTTTTTTCTAAAAATTTGAGCTTAAAATTGTCTTTACTTTTATCTGTACTAATACATTAGTTTTTTATCAATATTTTAAATAATAAGTTTAAATGCAATGCGACCTTGCTACCTGAAAAAATATATATTTGTGTCTTGTCGCAACTCTAAAAATATTTTAAAAGGTATGTGATACAACAAAAACAACTTAACAAAGATCAAGGGCCCCATATGACAAAGGTTTTAATAACTTGTCTTAGAATTGTAATTATAAGCAACAGCTAGATTTTTTAAGACTCATCTAAGACCGATATCTTAACTTTAATTAGTCTGAATATTTAAACAAAGTGCAAAAAGTGACCTTCTTTCATAGACGGCCCACGAAAAATCACCCTACAGCTGCCCCTCTGGGCCCTGAGTATAACGGCCTGTTTTTTATTTTTTTTTAAATAAAACTTTGGGATAGGTTTATGTAGAAGCTGCAAAATTACAAACTTGTAAAAGATTTTGTTAGAAAGAGTAATATATATACCAAAAGTCTTCTTAGCATAAACTGATAGTAAATCCGTACCTTACGACCCTTAGTCATTTATTCGGTTCTATGCTTTTTTTTACATAGTGAATAATAAAAAAAACTTTTAAAAAACTAAAAAACTAAAAAACGTAGAAACAAAAAGTAAAATAGAGAAAAACAACTACGTTTTTTTTCTTTGACGTAAAAAGAAAATATATTCTAGA
Source organism: Agrenia bidenticulata (assembly GCA_034694785.1). Lineage (NCBI taxonomy): Eukaryota > Metazoa > Arthropoda > Collembola > Entomobryomorpha > Isotomidae > Agrenia > Agrenia bidenticulata. The sequence goes on along the minus strand of JAQFYM010002877.1, from coordinate 3,621 downwards.
CAATAATATTTAAAAAAATGAAGCACGCATACTTCCAAATCATTTGTATCAAAAATGCCATTTTTTTGTAACACGAGAAATTCTGGTAGTTTTGTGAACGATTAAGTACTACCAAAATTTAAAGTTTTACACTACTATTTTATTTTTATTTAAAAGTTGTACGGGTGCCAGATGAAGACAGGTAATATTTTTACACATATTGTTGTATGTGGCTGTATTACCTTTTGGTACTTAAATCTGTAAAGCGTTTTCATTGCGTATTAATCATATTTATTTTTTGGGATTTATGCTAAAACGTTAATGTTGATCCAGAAAAAATGATGAATTACGGTTTTTTTTCTTATAAGTCGTAATTATAAAACATTACCGGAATCTATAAAAAAACAATCGTAAATACCTATTACAGTAAAAACATACAAAAAACTGTTCCATTTAAATTGACTTTAATATATCGTGCTCCACTACAAAAACCAGAAAATAAAAGACACTTATTATTTGTAAGCTTTATGCATCTTTAGAGTAAATTTTTTATTCAAATGTAATTTTTTTTTTGTTTACATTAACAACATGTCTTTACTTAGACTATTACCACAACATAATATTTAACAGTTTTTCGTTTTATCGACATGCAAATACTTTTACAGATTTTATTGTTTTTTTACTATTTTTGCCGTGTTTTTTTTCAATTTATCTTTATTTTTCTAACAAATAAACGTTTTTTAATTATATTTTTACATTTTCTTGTTTCTGTACATATCCTACTTAACTAAATAAATCCAAACATTCGACCCTGAATATAAATGTTAAAACTAATATCATCTAACTTAACATCTTAATATTGTGGCGTTTTAAAAGGGTAATTCTGCTTTTATCACGCAATCCTACGCAAAAAAACATTAATTATGCAGCGATAGCCTAGATACGCCGATCTGACACGCTCTCTTAAAATAAAAATATACCTACGAAAATTTTTTGCCGGTAATGCAATCTTACAATGTCAATTCGTGTATAAGTATTACTTATTAAATAATAGCAAGTCATTGTCACAAGAGAAAATGGACAAATTACCTGGAGACATAACGAATTCTCCACTAAGCTAAGCATGTTACAGAAAACACCGATCGACGTTTAGGTGCTTTTTGTAATAGATTCGAGTCGCACCCGGTTCATTTACTCCTTCAAAAAGACCCTTTTTATTGCAAAAACCCAATATTCTCTAGTTTAAATTCAGCTTATAGCTCATATACTGTACAACGGCCTGTAAATAAAGCTGTGGGGCTTTTTGTTGCAAAAGCTATCAAAATTAAGCTTGAAGTATACTTTGCATACTTATAACACCCATAGAACTTCATTGAATATGTGTTTCTCCGACAGTGAAGCCGTCTTAAAAACATCTCTCTAAGCGAGGTTATCATTGTTTACTGTTTTTCTTCTTTTTGACTAAAATAAAATAACATGTAAAAGTTGCGTCTAGAAGCTTTACATCCCGTTTTTTTGTTCATATAAACTTTTAAATAAGCCTCCTGTAGCACCCAATTTGGGATGGGTTCCTAAATAATCGTGTTATCTTTGTATACGAATATTTGCGATTAGTTTTTTATATAAAAATCGTGTAATCCGGATAAATCGGATACTTACTTGTTTTACTATAGACATGATTATCGCATTTTTGAAATACTGATTGTTTGCTATTTTTGCGCCATACACAAGTACATTAAAAAAATGTATTTTAAAGGCATTTTCATAACCTCACAGAGCAAATAAAATCTATAGTTTTATTTAGACGCCTTTACTGCATTGTATAGTTCGTCTTGACGTCAATAAGCGCTAGTAACATGTACAAAAGCATTTAAAGCTGTTCAATATATTTCGTTTTGACTTTATAAGTCAATGTTTAGTGATAAAACAACTTTTTTGATTTTTTTTATAAGATGTATCTTGTACAATTTTTGCTGCATAAAATTATACCTGCATCTTGGATTTTTTAATAATAATAAAAAATGACATTTTAAGTTTAAAACTAGGGCTAAGAAAAAGCGTTGCAAATATTTTGAGCTATAAATCTTATACCAAAATTCTGCCAAAAATGTGTAAAACTATACGAACATAAATCGTGGTTGTTGCTGTTAACTTTTATTTATATTTTTTTATTTAACAGTGTTAACTTTATTCTTTGTTTTTTTCGACAACTTTATGTCTTTAGAGCATTTAGTCTATTCAAAAATACACACAGCCTGTAGTTATTTTTTGTTTATAACTATACAAAATATTTCTGTTAATATGAGTATAGGCAAAGGAAACCAAATATAATTCTGTGAAATATAGTAAAAGTAGTTCAAATTATAAATTTTTAACTATGCTTTTTTGCTGTGCAGCAACGCCAATGTTTCGACTGTTCCCTAGTTATAATTTTTTTGCTCTTATTTCTTTTTTTTAAGATCACAAAAACTAATGTCAACATTGATAAGTATTGCGAGCTGCAACCGGAAAGTACAACTATAAAAAATGGATAGCCGATTTTTTAGGAACAGTCAATAAAACCCCGAAAATACGGATAACTGGATAACCGACTAACCGGTTTTAGGACCCCTACACCCAACCGTAAAATAGTTTAGAACCTACATTCTTATAACGAATATACGAAACAGAATACAAATGCATGTTTTCTAGTATATATCATATTTGTCTGGAATGATATCTTTCTAGTCAGATAGTCTTATTATGTGATTCGGTACTTAAATTGTAACCCGAAGATAAATTGGGTTTAGCAAACAAATTAAAGTCATATACAATGTATCTTAAGATGCGTAAAAACTTTTAAACGTAGAATCACTGTAATCAAGAAGGTCAACTATAGTGAGGATGTGCAAAAATAGAAAAATAAAATAGAAATGAAAATGAAAATGAAAATGGAAAAAAAAGATAAAAAAGATAAATCATATAAAACCACAGAAACACTTTACATCAACACATTTGTATACACAAAATACGCGGCAAACCATTTTTGCACGCAAACTGAATTTTGTAAATAGTAATTTAGTTTTCGTGTTTGCTGGAAATCACTTTTTTTATAATTATTGCAAAAAGAATATATTGTGTTTATATACAAAACACGACGGCTGAGATGTATATTTAATTATGCAATTAAACCTTTTTTGTAATTCCTTTAAAACTTATCTTGGCTGTATTTCCGCAAAACTTACTTGTATGTAAAAAAACTAATTTATTCTGGCTTTTTTTAAACATTTTACTAGCCATTGGACCCTATAGTAAGATCCAATGAGGGCAAGGGTGGTTTATTCCCTTCTCACTCACCCTCTTCATACGGTTTTTTTATCGGTATAGGAGGGGTGCTGACCTCGTAAAAAAATAACGTTTGCTTTTTTCTAAAGAAGGTTACGTGATAATATGTTATTGTGTAACACAATAAGCGGGTTTTATATACGGGATACTGCAAAGTTTTCCTTATAAAAAAAATAATATATATTTTTTATTGTTTTATTTTACTTAACCCTTTCGCTGATTTACAGAAAAATCGCTTTCCAAAAAATAGGGGTCCCATAAATTCTTGAACTCGTAAAATTTGGAAAAAGAGAAAATGTAGCTTTTTCAAATAAGAAG
>JAQFYM010002876.1:0-21080 GCA_034694785.1 Agrenia bidenticulata | reverse complement strand
AAAATTATGCAAAAACAAAAGCTTTTTCAATATACGTTTTACGCATAAAAAAAGTGTTAAGTTTGCCGTTTTTGCCTATTTTTTGTATGATACAAGACACAAGAAGATGACAAATCAAAAGGGCTTAATGAAAAACCTAGGAAATTTAACAACTGCTAAAATAAAACAATTTTGTCAATGTCATTATACAAAAATACAATATAATTACATATTTTTGTAAATAAAATAGCCTTTTTGTAGATTGAAATATAATCTGTGTAACTATGATATACTGGTAAACCCGCAAATACAATAAGAAACTGTTACAAAATATTTGTTAAATGTTTTTTTTTAAAAGCTTGTTTTTTTACGCACATAGTCTAAAAAGAACACAAGAACTACTTCTACTCGACAATAAATCGATTAATATCAATAGAAATTTTTCTGTAAAAGTGCTATACAATTGCAAAGATAAATCTAGAGTAATAATTGTTTGTGACTTTGTATGTTTTTCTATGGTAGTACTACTAACACATTTGAGGTAAACGTACGCATTTAATTTTTAAAAAAAAATTACTGTTTGTAATTTAACTACGGTTCTCTCTTTTTTTGCTTCTTTTGCGTCTTTTTTGATTTTTTGCATTATTTTTAGTATAAAACAAAAAAAAAACAGTAGTGTTTTTCGTTGTTGATTTATAAAAAAAAACCGTAAAAAAATTCTATCGACTAAATAAAAACTTTTTGTTCAGAATACGATACGAGAATCATAGCCGTAGAAATATACCGTGTCAATACTTTTTAGTTGTATAAAAACCATTAAATAGTTGAAAAAATACTTCCAAACGATATGGAAATTCAAAAATATATTTTTTTTAGTTTTATATGATTTTATTTATTTCTTCATTAATGCAATTTAGTAACCAAGTTTTTTGTACAAAAAAAGCCGCCAAACCGTAATTTCATGCTTTTTCCAGCTTTTCCGGGTCCGGCCGGACCCGGAAAAAAAATCAATGAGCCGGACCCGGACCCGGACCGGAAAAAGTGCACCCGAACCCGGTATTCCGGTCCGGCGTAGCCCTAGTTTAAATTAGATAGTAATGTATTAAAATATACAAAAAAAAATATTTTATACATGCCGACAACAAACATTCTGTTTTTTTGTTTAACTGTTTATCATGAAGATATATTTCGGAATATACAACTTCTAAGATTATATACAGGCAATTTTTTTGTCATCTGCGTGTAATAAAAACAAGCTATATACTTTAGAAAAAACTTATCAAGTATTTTGCTGTAATATTACAGTTTTTCGTAAGTATATCGGCGGCGATTTAATATTTAAAAATAGTTTAGATTTCAAACGCCAAAAGAACGCATAAATGTACAGTTTAAAATATTTTTAAAGCAAAAATATTGATTTATAAACTTTTAATGCAATTGTTTCTAGTATGCATTTTTTTTTTAAAAATTTGACTGTCTGTATTTTACACGTAAAACTGATTCAAAAAGGTAGTAAAAAATAGCATATTCGTAAATGTTTGGTTTTAATTTGTTAGTTTTCTTGTAATTTAAATATCATATTCTATTTTTAGTGTAAATGTTTGAACGCCTTGTATCCAAAGTTATGCAAAAAACAGAATCACCTATCCAGAGACGAAACTTAAAGAAGGCATTGGGGCATGGGCCTTTGATATATTGGCTCAGGGCCCGTCCAAAAAGTTTTTTCTTACGCAGTTTTTTTAGGTTATAAACAACAAAATATAAAAAATATGTCAGTGCAACCTATGAATCAAAGAAATATTTTAAGAAATTCATAATACATCTAAAGCAAAAAAATTGCGTTATAAGCTTATTTTTGGCGTTTTTATATGCAAAACTACTTTTTTATCTTTCTAAAAAAGCTACGCGCTTGTTAAATTAACTTTTGTTTTAGTAAAGTAGGTTAAAACATTATATTAAATAATAATAGATACAACATACAACAAGTTAAATGAATTTGGCGGAATCAATTTTACTCACTAATCTTAGTGCTCAGTTAAAGCAAAAAAAATATTTGTAAAAACGCAAATAAAACAAAAAATACATGGATAATGTTTTTTATTAAATAAATGCATGGATTACTTTTTTTTGTTGTATGGATGCAAAAAAACTTCGTTGTGGCTTTCTTTCTAACACAACTTCGTAAACAAATAGAAAATGCCTTTCTTAAACAAGGAGTGCATACTTTTTCATTACTTTATTCTAAATACTGCAAGGGATAATAGAAAACTAAAAAGCAAATAAAAGCTAAATATGCAACAATTTTTTGTTGTTGAGATCGGTAAAAAAATAAAATGAACCCGTCTTTGATATTCTGAATACTCTTTCAGTGTTTTATTTTTTTTATTAAGCCTAAAAATATAAAAAAGGACCCGTTTTTTGCGTGGACGTCTATCTAAGCTTGCTATGAATATTTGCTTGTTTTGTGACTATAAACGCGTCGGAACCTTTTTTATTTCTCTGATTTTACTTTTAAATTAGGTTATGCGTCGAAAGCTTCTTTTACATATTTTTATGAGAGGCTGTCGCAAATTAAACTAAAGTACGTCTTAAAAATAATTTTTGTATTGAAAAAGAAATTTTGAATGTTACATAGAAAAAAAAAATTGCTTTAATTTTGTTAGAGCTATGTTTAAAACAAATATTAAACAAAAATAAAAAATAATTTTACCAATTTACCAAGTATCATGTAATTATATTTCTTCAATGTTCCGCATATACGTGTGTACGCATTCCATGTATATCTTTTTTTTGAGGCTTTTCGATGCATAATTTATAATAAATATACGCTAAAAAAATATTTTTTTTTTCTAAAATTCAATAATACTTTTACGGTAAATTGCTATGGCAGCAACTCACAAAAAATCAAAACTGGATTATTGGGACTGCCTACCTCATAAAAATTTCTAAAAATAAAAAAAAGACCCAGAAATTTGCAGTTTCCCGGGCCCCTGGTAATTTAAATCCGTCCCTGTACCTATTCAACCTAAAAATATACAACCATATATAAGTATGGCATAATGACATTTAACAAACATCTGATGCAAAGTCTTTTGTTTTGCACATTTTCATGTTATTTTTGCAACAGCTACGAAACGTGAAAGTAGCATTTTTAGTAAAAATAACAGAAAAAGCACGTAAACAGCACGAGAAATTAACAGAATAAAAAACAAACAAATGAATAAAATACGACAAATACAGGTACATTAAAAACGCGTTAAGTGCAAAAAACTCAGAATATATTAAGATTTTGTTTTTTTTTTCAATGTAAAAAAATCAAAAAGATTTGTTATTGGTTGTGTAATACAAAAACATTACGAAATATAAATAAAATAGTTTTTAAAAAAAAGATTATGCGTTGTGCATCATTTATATAGTATTCAAATCGTTTTTTGTTTACTGTAAGTATGCATGTTTAGTGGCGTAGCTAAGGAGCAGGGGTAGGGGCTTTGCCCCCACCTGCAAGATACACAAAGTGTTGCCTTAAATGCAGTTAGGGAGTCTTTTTTGGGCGAAAATACTCGAAAATATATTTTTGTAAGAAATTTGCATTTTTTAAATTTTAATAAAATTGTTTTCAAAAATAGAAAAAATACAATTTTTTTCTTAGCTTGATCATTTTTTGTGCGCCCCATCTAAAAATAATAACTGGCTACGCCACTGCATATGGTCCACTACCTCAATGGTGCGTTTTATTAATAAGTAGGATATGAGTTTTACTTTTTTAAACTTTTTTTATTAATGCTGTTTTATGTTTGTATAAAAAAATACGTAATTTAATATAATTTATTATTACAAAATGTAAATAAATTAACCAATTTGTTTGCAAAAAACAAAAAAAAACAGCACTTGTACATATGGTTTATACCAGATATTGCAAACTTGTATGTTTTTTTGTAACTAATATTTACAGTTTACTCGACCCAAATGCACTTTTTGTGCAGTCAAAGTAAACTTTCTTGCAATTAAAGAACGTGTTTTATACATTTACTGTAGACTTTTTTGGCAATCAATATATAATTTTTATGCAACCAAAAAAAATTATAATGTTGAGCTAGAAAAACCGCCAAAAAAAAATTTATATTTTTAGTTAGCTGCAATGGTATTAATGTCTTTTGTGTTTTATATTTTAAGGCAATGTCAATGTTTTACGATTAATTTCTAATAAGCTTGTTTTTTTTACAAATCAGTTTTGATACTTATTTATGAAAACCGATGAAGATTTCCGGATAAAAGGGCCTAAATACTCGGGTTACAATAAGAAAGAGCCACAATTAAAATACTAGAGCCGAAATTTTTTACGCCAAAAATAAAATGTCCAAAAATTTTTTGCCCAAAAACAAAACTAATGTTTTAATTAAAATGGCAAAATTTGTTTTTGGCCCAAAAATATTTTGGAAATTTTGTTTTGGACTTTTTATTTTGGACTATTTTATTTTTGGACCTTAAAATTTTCGGACCTAAAAATTTTCGACCCTTTTTTTATTTTCGGCCTTTTTTTTTGTCTTTTTTTATGCACTTTTGGCGAGTCACCACGTAGATATAAATCTATATAAAAGTTGTCTAAAATGCCTTTTCATTGTGAAATAGCAATAAAATTTAAAATACACATGCAACATTTTTTTTAAAATTTTCTACCTTTTTTATATTCTAAAGCAAACCTAAAAGGAATTATTTTAGGTGAAAGATAGTCCATGAAAAGTCTTGTTATGTGTTAAAATAAACTCTTTTGTTAATACATTTATTTTTAGAACCGCTCATTTTACGCCCCAATATTAAAAAGAGGTTAATACTGCCGCTGCTGGTAAAATATGAGTATGTCCACATAAAATACCCACATATTCACTGTTATCTATATGTGAGAAGCAAATAGTATCTTTTAGTGTTTTAATAGAAGCTACGTGTAGTAGATACTTTAGCAACTAAAAATCATGCTTTGCCTAAAAAACAAAACACAACATATAAGAATCTGCAACATCACATTTAGGCTTAAGAACGTACTTCTTCTTTTGTCTTCAATGTTTTTCGGTATATAAAACATCTCTCATTCCTCTTTTCCTCCTGATGTTGTTATAACTGTACTTAAAGTATCTTTTTTTATCTATTTGCTATTTGATACAAAAACCTGTTTTTTCTGTAATCTTCAACCTGTTTTTCACATAAAATAGGTAATTACTTTATAATCTAAACCGAAATTCATCGCAAGAAATGCTTTTTTACTGTGGTAATTGTAAATAGAATGTGTGAATTGTAAATTGCTATGTTCGCTTATAACACAGAAAAATTTTGTATTATGACAATCCTATTCTTATTGATCTAACACTAGAAAAGATAATATTTTTTATGCCACGCTCTCATATTTTTCTTATAGTCAACAACACCAGCTGGTTGTTTATTTTTGGCCCTTTTTTGTTTTTTAAATTTTTTATCTAGTATTTTTGCTTAGTAAAACTTTAATTTTATATTCTTGTTTACTTTTTTGACCGTATCTAATGTAAAAAACTTCTCTTCCCTTTTTCAATCAACCTCACTAATTTACATTTTTCCTGCACGCTTGGAATGTGTTAGGTTTTTATTTTAGTTCACCATACGTAAAACTCTTAATCAAACATATTTAAATTAATATCAAGCTGAAATTTCATTGTTTAATGTAAAGTATATGCCTCTTTTATATTAACAATATGGTAAACCTATGGCACTGCTTTTCTAGATTATAAAACGAGATGCTAGTGCTTCTGTAGATCAATCTTATGCAATATTGGAAACGTTTTTCCGTCTCAAATCACACTGGACAAAAGTTTTAATTGTAATTCAATTATTTGCAAATGAAAAATATGCTTGCAATATAACTCTAATTCAAAAAAAAACTAATTTGCTATCTGTCATAATTCTGATTGTGGCAAAAACATAAACTAAAATTATTTTAGCATATAATAAAAACATTTTTGTTGTTGCCTTAGTTTAACGAGAATATAATGTTCGAGTTGTCATTAAAGTGTAGCATTTTTCAAAAATATACATCACGGGTCTTTGAAACAATCTATGCAATAGTTCTGTGTATATAAGTAAATCCGTACATACAAAGTATGTTATGCTTAACTATTTGACTCGTTTCATAAGTAAAGTCGTTACTATAAATATACTTATTTTGTCCTGTATTTTTTTTTCTAGTTCTTCAGTGTGTTCGATTTTTTTTTTGTTTTCATTGAATTTTGTGCATAATTTTTTGTACGAAAAACTATATTTGCAACTATTTCCACGGTAAAAAATTCTTTAAAGGAATCAAAGCAATTTTTTTTAGATAATGTTGCTTTTTTGGTTAATTCGTTGATCGTAAATGTCACCTACATTATTTTAATTTATACGGTTATTTACTTCAATGTATTTGCTTTTTCTTAATATACCATTATTTTCTAAAAATACGCATCATAATCAACAAAATTTATCATGATTATCATTCAACAAGTCTGTATACTCCGCACTATTTATCTCGTAAAACTAGGAACTATGCAAGTATATTTTATGATGATTGATCGTCGCTAAAATCTCATGTATCCGAATATTTATACAATTCATTCTCAACTTTATCTCGGTCCACATTTTGGCTTATAATGATAAAAACATTCGATAAATATTTTGTGCCTAATGACTTTGGAAATCGCTAGATTTTAGCGTGTCCTTATAATTCAGTGTGTAACGGCATATGGGTATGTAAATTGTATTGCAAATACGACATGGTTTTATGCATGATTTTTACAGGACTGATATTTATTGTTGGTAACAAAAGGTTATTAGAAAACTGAACTTACTCAATATGTCCGCATATGTACTATTTGCGCACAAATTTGCAGACATATTCTTTTTAACAGGATTCATCATCCTGTATGAATTGCTTTAGAGAAAGAAAAAAAAATAATAATGCTTTATTGTAATCTTATGTCTTTTTATTATACAAAAAAACTTTTTTGAACAGTTTTTGCTAGTTTTAACCATCTAAAATTTTTAAAACTAAGGAGAAGATCTGATTTGTACGTAAAGGGGGCATTATTCAATTTATCGTATGAACTGAGTAGTAAATTATATTTCATAGAAAAATTTTTAACATTTTCTATTGACTCTAAAAGGAGAATGTGCACTTATTTGTTTGTTTTTGTAGTTCAAAAGGTTATTTTTTGTTGCATTAAAAGTTTTTTTGTCAAAACAGTTTATATGGTTGCGTAAAAAAGTCCACTTTGACTACCAAAAGAGTTTAATGCAATTTAATAAAGATTTCAGGTTGTTTGCATAAAAAGATCAATTTCATTTGCTAAACCCGGTAGATTAAAAAACAAAACATTATTTAATTTATTAATGATGCCACTTGACTTTAATCAGGATATGAAAACCAATAGTTGTACCGAATATATTCATTTATTGTTTGTATTGCACCATATATTAAAATTGTTGTATGTTTATGTATAAAAAGTTTTTTTAAGTAAAAAAAAGACAAAAGGAATGGCAATTATGTACGGACGCATCGGTTTTGTGAAAAGATTTGTTGTTTATATAAATAAAAAAATATAGTTATTGATGTCTATGTTGTATCACTTAGATATCGACAAAAGACCAAATACTAAAACCTAAGTGTAAGTGCATAATTTATGCAAAAAAAAAAAAAACTTTATAGTTTAACTAATACGCCACGCGCATTATTTAATTTTGCACGTATACATTGCACTATTGATAGTCATTATTATGGTTGCCAATAGAACTGAGGTCTTTGCTTTGCAATATAAGATGTATAAAAGCCGTTGTTTAAATCCAAAACGTAAATACTTTGTACCTTTAAATTATACAAAAAAAAATAGTGCTTTGTATGTCAAGTAGGCAAAAAAAAACGACACTTAGCAGATCAAGCAAAAAATAACTAAATAATTGCTATTTTTGTTAATTTTTACTGATTCAGTGCACGAATAAAACATAATTAACAAAGTATTGTTTTGCTACAAATATAAACTCGATAATATATATTAAGATGTTACCCTTATCTAAAAATTAAAAACTCTGGGGTTCTGGATTTTGGGAAAAAATAGACTTATTACACAATCCCTAAGCCCATAAATCCCGGGTCGGAGTTTAAAGAAAATGCGGCCTATATTTTGTGTATATGGTGTGTGACCTGCTCTGAAAATCATGAGGATAATTAGTAGACAAAAATACCCACCAAGAAACCAAAGAATTTGCCTGTTTAAAAAAAAATAAAAATTATGAAAAATATACACTATTTACTTTGCAAAAATACAATTTGCAAAAGTGGCTATCTTTTTTCCATAACACTATTTCAATATAACAAGTAATTTATTCTGTACTTATTTTAGGTCACAATCATACAATTTGTATAAAGCAAGTTTAATTAATGTGTACTTTACAATAATATCCAGAAAAACGTTCGCACTATAAAAATGTCTTGGTTATGGAAAAACATCATGTTTTTCAAATTTCTAGTTATACATTTTTTCTGACCGCTCTTTGATTTTTTAATATATATAAAAGTACGTAAATCTTTATTAAATGCATATTAAATATAAATAATACTAAATTTTTTTATTTATAAAAATATTATAAATTTTCTGCAGGAAAAACATAAAAAGATAAAATAAGCTTTTATGTTTAAAAAAATGACATTTTTTTTAAGATAAAATGCGTAGAATAACTAAAGCACAAAACGCAGCAAAATTACCCGAATCTATCTTTTTATATTTTTGAAAAGTTGTTTAATAGAAGAAGTTTCGTAAAGCACATTACATAGGCAAACGTCCGAGCAATTGCTTTTTCTGGAGGTTTAATCCCGAAAGTCGGCCGCTATATTTTTTTAGTTAAAGTTAATTCTACTAAATTAAATACATGATACACCGAATTCCAGTTTTTTGCTAGGTTGTTTTGTAAAATACATCCTGTTGACCGTATATTCGACATATAAAATTTCACATGCATTTTTTCGTATTGTCACAAAATTCGATGAAATAAAATGACTATAAAAATTATTGAAGTCAATAAAAAAGTGCATTGTATGTTACTTTTTGTATATTCTTTAACATTTGTAGTTTATGGTCAGTAAATGCGCGTATAGTACATAAAAAAGCGTAATACGTAAGCTAAGTGTTAGTTTATTGATGAATAAATTTTTTCCATTCCGCAGCATTTTTTTATTTTAAAAGTCATTTTTTGACATAATCCTTGCCTAAAAATTACGAGATTTTAATATAGAAAATTAATGGAGTCAATATCAGACTTGATAGGTATTTGCCGACATAGTTTGTAAAGATTAAAATCTACTGTAATTACAAAGAACTCGTTTCGCATGTAAAAAAGTCGGGTTTATCGCATTACTTTTGTAGGTAATTATACTTTTAACTTGTTTACAATGGTCACCTAAAGCCGTAAAAACTAACTTGGTTTTCTTATGAGCTGTAAAGCCTGTTCATTAATACCCTAAAAAGTAAAATTTAAGATTTGTGTAAATGATTTTGCTTGAACATTGTCACACTTCTTTTGTAAAAACGGCTTAAAAAAGCGAAAAACTGCAAAAAAGGTCAGTTATAAACAATATTTTTTTTGTGAAATGCGTTAAGTTATGTGCATGTATATTGTAGCCCTAGAAGGTGTCAGCATAATCCATTTTATATGCGTATTAATTTACACAAGCTTAATATAATAAAAATACTTATTATGTAATAAAACCGGGTTTCTGTTAATTTTGTGGTTTGTTTATTTTTTAAATAAGCGAGTGTGCCTTAAGTGCTACATATTAAAGATTAGTAAGCGTATAACACGATAAACATAGTCTTGTTCATAATTAATATTGTTCTTTACTTTTTGGCTATATCGATGTTTCCAAAACAGGCTTTACGCAAGCCATACGCGTAGGTACTACGTTCTAAGGCAGCCCCTTTATAATAATACAACAAATGCTATCAGTACAAACATACGATTACGTACATCAGTATAGAACGAATATTAGTATGTGATAATATAGTACGTGCAGTATATATATATAATAAGAAAAATTCTAACCCAAATTATCAAAACCACTCGCATACTTAAAATCACCTGTTGTTATTTAAGAACTGTAATTTGCACAATTTGTACAATTTAATACTGGCATTTAACATATATATAACATTTTTTATTTTTTCTAAATATTTTTCCCCGGCGGGGTAAGACCCCCTTCAATCAGGCGTAACCCCGGGGCGCCGGGGTTAGAAAAATCGATGACTTTACCCCACGGATAAAAAAAAAACTCGGGAGCTAAATTCGTCCCTAATCTCAGCACTCTTATATAAATTGTAAAAATAGATATCTTTTAAACATCGAACCGCAATTGATGAATTAAAAAAGTCAAGGCAAAATTTTAACTAAAAACAAAAATTTTTGCGTATTAATTTTTTTTGCAACTAAGCATCTAAATTCAATAAAATTAAAAAAAACGTTTTTAACAATTTATTATTTTCGTGCTTGTGAGAACCCCATGCCTTTAATGCGCTTATATAACAGATTGTATTATCTACATGCTTCACAAAAAAGAAAATGCTTTCCTTGCACATATAAAAATTACGGGAAGATTTTTCAAAAGTTTAAACTTTAAAAATATCCAAAAGTATTATACTAAAGGATAAGACCATAAAAATCATATTTCGACTAATTAAAGTATCATTTGACTCTTTTATATCCCTGATCATTTTTTTGTATACTTTAAACCATTCTTAGCACTAAAGAAACATATTTACATAATATATAAGTTAAACTATTGTCTTTTTTTCTTTTTGTTTTTTTTTGAATAATCTGGCCAATCCAGGTACCTCGAGGTTTTGCCTCTCTGCATAAAACAATATGAACGGATAGTTACGAACACATTTTCACAACGGAAGGATATAAACCAAAAAAAAAACAGGCAAATCTGTCTATAATGAAATTAGTATATCGAAAAAAAAGACTTGAAACCTATTATATGCAAAACTTTATTATCGATGATAATTTATGCTGTTTGTTACAAGTTACATAATGTATATTTGTAAATGTAAAAATTATGGTATTTGGTCAAAATTGTTGGTTAAGGACTTTTGTATTTATTTAGTACACAAAGTCAAGGGGTCGCATTAAAAATTGTAGTCAATACCGACCCATTATAGGCAAGTGCACCTCTTAGTCATACACAAAGTTTTTTTGTCAGCTCTTGACGAGTAAAAAGGCCTGAAAAAAAAGGATAAAAACTACGGCATTTTGTGACACCGGTTGAAAAACAATACATAAAAACAGGAAATTAAGTTTTTTTATATTTCAGTTGTATATATAGAAACCATGTGCGAGTGAATACAAAATATTTACAAAGTAAAAAGGTATAAATAAAAACCCTATTGTATTATTTCTAAGATAAACCTGGTAACTATATCAAAAACATTCTTTTGTATCTTAATTTAGCATGTTGTTATGTTTGTACCTTATAGTGCTGATAATAAGGCCGAGGCTAAAATATTCTGTCTATATAATCATGCCTTTTTTTATTTATTACCTTTATAAAATGCTTTTATGTCCTTCGTCGCCAATAAAAAAGCTTTAAAAAAGAAGTCAAGCTGCGTAATAAAAAAATTAAAAAAATATACATACACAATGTCTTTTGTAGTCTAAAGACATATACTAAACGCACCTTTTTAAAGAAATTTGCATGTCTATACAAAAAGCATAAGCGCTGATCTACAAATAAAAAACGAAACAAGTGACAAAAAAAGCTTTTGCATTCTGTGCCTATTATAGATGGATATGGCTTAATATTATATTTAAAGTAAAGATCGAATACGGTTAAGAGTAATACACATAAGATTTAATAACTCTATTATCGTTACCGGTAAAACTGTGTCGCATCCAGAACAAAACCCGTAACTGCTGGATTTGTATTAAATATAGAAATACGATAAAAATAAAACAACATCATCTATAACAAGTCAAAAATCAATGAATTAAAATGTAAACAATACATATGCTTAAAAAATAATAAATATATCAGCATTTTATGACGTATACCTTAAAATGTAAGTACAAAATAAGAGTAACGCGGCGAAAAGTTGTTTTTTCGTTGTCAGTTTCTTTTCTTGGCTCAAAGAACGCGCATAAGAAAAAACATACATAATTACGATTTTTGGCTGCACGACACATGTCATTTAACGGATTTAACACAGCATGTCTCTTTAAAAATTAAGTTGTACGAAATAGAAATATACAGACTCTTAAAACGGATATGGTATTGAAATGCTTCAAAACGCTAGAACGGAAGGACAACAATCACGCACAGCATGCCAAAGCCCTCCTCATCAAAGAATGAAATCTTAGTATGAATGCATATTGGTTCACAAAAGACGTTTATTATGGAATTTTGCGCTAGAAAAAAACCACGTTGTTTTATGCCTGTCAAGAATACTAGTAGCGAGCTCTTTCTGTTTTCGCTGTATTGCGTGTATTAAAGTATTGTATCAAACCTACAATAATGACTGTACGATTCCTAAGGTCCGGAAATTCACCGTGTTATTTTATAAAAACCTTTTATTGCCGGTAAAAATGCAAGTGTTTTTTGCAAAATCTTTTATCCGTACTTACAGGCTATAAATTTCAGCAAAAAAAACAATTTAATATAGTTGGTGCTACCGATAATTAAGATGTAGGTTATAATTTCATAGTATATTTAAAACAAAAAGAATGCACAAAAAATAAATTTTTCATGTAGACGCATTTTTACCAACGCAATTTTTTTTTTTTGTAAAAGAAAACTTTTTATTACAAAGTTAAGAAAATTTTTTTTTAGGCTTATTGGCAGCGGCGGAGATATGTATAGGCGCTCGAGGCTTTGGCCAATGTCCCTCGCTTATTTACGGGCCTCAACATAAAAAAGAATGCTTAGAGATTACAGTAAATGTTTTGAGGTTGAACGTTTAATCTGCATATAATCATACAAAGCGAGATTACTATTACCAGAAACTTTTTCATAGAACATAATTATACATATGTATGCGTTTACACATATCATATTTGCATTTTGTGTACAAAAAAATTGCTTTTGTTATACTTTTTTAACTTTTAAACGTTTTTCGTTTAATTTTTAAAACCTTTAATTTCTGGCTGTGCAAGCAGAATATTTTTAATTATAAATAAAAACTCGACATTTTACAGCAATAAGATAATATAAAAACAAAAAAAAAACAGAAGCATTTGCATTTACATTTACATTTCCAGAAACAGAGATTACTTAATAAACCAACGAACGGGCACATAAATTATATCAAAAATAGTTTCAGAAATTTTTTTATATTACACTTTTTGCCGTTCTAGGATTGATTTTGTTACATTTATTATGTTTATTGTCTTAGATTGATGTAAAATTGGTTTTTTAGAGATTCACAGATTTTTTGGTTTTTATGGTGTATCCTTCTAGTTTTTTCTGTTTTTTTTCTAGTTTTTTTGGTTTTCTTGCTTTTTTGGTAGTTTGCCTTGTTTTGCAATATACCTGTTTTTATTTGATTTTTGTAACAATAAAGGTCATCTGTAACTGTATATAGCAGCAAATTTATTTCTTAGTTGATTTTATCGCAAATGCGGGTTTTTATTATACTTGCGATCAGAGGCGGACTAGGTAGGAGGCTGACAAACAGAAAAATTTTGTTTGGGCGTTGTGTCGCAAAAGGTTAATACAAGGTTTTTCTGTAGTATAAAGGCGCAAATCCGCAAATATATATTAGTAAAAGTGCTTATTTTTTACAGGTTTTACATACGGTGTTCGTTTCTATAAATCGAAAAATCTCATTACGAGTCTTTATTTTAGCTTTTTTGCTCACCTAAGTTAAAACAGTAATCCTTCACTGTTTGTGGCGTATCTATCTGTAGACGATTACTGTCTTTATAAAAAAAAGAATATTTTTTTTTTTTTCAAAATGTACAATGTAAGTATTTGGTATTGTTATATGACAGTATATATCTATTATTTAGTCCGCAATACGATTTTTTGCGTTTTTTAACATCAAACATGTGAAATTAAAAGTATAACGGAGTCCAAATTTTAGATTTTTGCATTTTCATAAAAACTGGTTTGTATAATTCTATCAAAATGAAAAAAACTGCAGCAAAATATAACATGATTTACCGTAAAAATACTAAATAAAAAACAAGATCATTGGCAAAAAGCCTTTAAAACCAGGGTTTTTGGGCTCGTTTACAACCCCTGTTTTTATTTTTTGTCTATTGCGATTCAAAAGTATATTACAGTTACTCGTTTATTTTCCTTGCATGATTTGGAAGTTTTTTTTTGCATAAAAAATACATTAAACGCCTAAAAAAAAAATTTCTTTATAATAATATTTATATGCTTTTAGTATTAAAATTAAAAATGAAACATTTTATACTGCCTTGTTTAAGCTTTTACCAGTTGGTATTTGTATCCAAATACAGGTTATATTATAAAAATCGACTCATAGTTTTGTGTAAAAAACAGCATTTACACAACAATATATATTTTTATAAAAACGCAAAAAAAAATTGCGCCAGGGGCTGTAGATTTCTAGATTCGCTTCTGCTTCGCAGAAAAGCTCTTAGAACCTAATATTTATAAAGTTCTATACACTTTTATTTTTTATTTTATATAGTAACATGTCTAATTTTAATCTAGTTTTTTGTTACTGTCGATCCCTGCATTAAGCATAATGAAGTTCAATATAAAAAAGATAATTTTTTAAAAATCTTAGTAAAAGTTTCCTTTTTGTATTGTTTTGTTGATTTAAATATTTTTTAGTGTAACCGGAGTTTTTTAAGTATTTTTAATACAGTTTATAAGCAGTTAAATATTTTTTTTGTTCTATAAAAAAAAAAAATTTGAACGATTTTTTTACATTTTTTTGTTACTAAAATACAATTTTGAGTATTTACCGGCAAATGCCGGCTTTTTTCCATAAACCTTCAGTTTGCCCGGTTTTGTATTTTTACCGGCTACCAGCATTAATCCGGGCCCTAGTGATAGAAAAGTATTAAAAAGATGCTGACTGTAATCCACTATAGGTAGCATTTCTAGGTGGCTAGGTAACAGCGGCTTTAATGACAGTAGGGAAAAAAACGCGTTATAGTTTATGGTAATATGTTGCATAAATGGTAAGGCCTTGATAAATGTTTAAAATGTAATCAGAACTTAAAAAACAAAAAATATTTGCTTTTTTTTTGTGTTTTTATTTTTTTCGTTTTTTACTGTAGCAAAGAAAACTTGATATTCTTTTGTCTGTAGGTACATAAAATTTAGCGAGTCTCCGATATTTTCGAATCTATACAGTAATTTAATAAATAGTTTTTTTATACAATTGTTCAAATTCAGTTGTTATTTTTTTAATTACTAGCAAATATATAAAAATATGTGATTTATAGTTGTTTCAATTTTGCAACAATTAATAATTTTATTCAAGACCTAAAGGGAACACTGCGCATTAATTCTTACTATTACAGTAAAATACTAGTTTAAAGGAACAAAAAAATATGGTTTGCATTTTTACAGTATTCCATATCTAGTTTTAAAACAAAAAAAACAATACTGAAACAAATTATCCTTGTTTTAGTAAAAACTTGCACTACCTATACAGATGAACATTTTTTAACAAAACTGTGTATAATAAAAACTAGAATTAGCCTTTATTGAAATTGTTATACACGAAATATGCGATAAAAAAATATTTTACCCCGTTTTCGTTCTTAGAATTTTTTCTTCGTCTTTTAAATTAGGGGGTTGCAAATTTTCTAACAAAGGAGAGCAGAAAATAGAAATATACAGTATACCCGTAATAAAAATAAAATAATAAGATACATTTATACAAAACATTGCTCTACACACTACACAAATGCTGCTTTCTTTTATTTTAGTTTTAGAAACTATATGTAATTCGTCATTTTTCTGGGGTTTGTGTCACAAAACGATAATGTTTTCTTTTATTTTGTACTTTTGTTCTTACAAAAAATGCATCGAATCATTCATTGCAATTTTGTGTGAACCAAAAAGACCGTAATATAATGTTTAAAATCGCAAAAGGGGTAAAACATACGGTTATTAACTATTTTACATGCAGAAAAACTCTAGTAAAATCACAACTTGTTAACATTTATATATCGCGATTACAAACACGCGGCTTGTTACCCTTATTAATTTTTTGACCCCCTTAATTGAATAAAACTTTACAGCAAACACTCTAAACAATAAAAAACACATTTTTTATCACATCTAGCGTACAAAATAACATAAAACATACAAAAAACAGCAACCAAATAATCTTTTTTTTTTCCGATCTGCATATTATATAAAACAAATTCGTTGCACGAATGGACGATGTCACTGAATTCTAGATAATTGCCGTAAATTTTTTTGGGATGTTTGAAATGTTTATACTCTTTTGCTAAATTTTGTGATACTCGAATGTTAAAAAACATGCTGTCTAAAGCTACTTTTGTTTTATATGACTTTTGTTGCTCGGATCAACGTTTTGGTACGCTAAATAAACTAAAAAAAAACAAAAAATGGACTAATATGGTTAAGTTTAATGTTTTTTAACTATAAAAAACATGAACTTGATGTTAGTATTATCTTACAAACGTGTATGTATATCCATGATTAATTTATATAATGCAGTTTATTCTTATAGATGTTCGCTGCAACATTTTTGCAACCATTGCAGTATATGTCATCAACATATGCAGTAACTGTATAGAAGCTTCTATTTTTCTTTTGTAAATTTCATTTATAATGCCAAAAACAGAACTTAGAGTGAGTGGGGGCTCATAGGCAATTTTTTTCGTTTTTTTAAAATACGCGTATGATAAAGATTTTTATTGTTAAAAAAGTTTAAAGGTTACAAAAAATAGTTTAAATAAAAATAGTTTATTTAATATTTGTAACTCTAATGTTTTAACTGCCAACTTATGGTGTTCTTTTTGATTCTCTTTCTTAACTTTTGACCTTATGAAAAGGTGTTCTTATTTGGTCCTTGATGATGGCTTTATAGCATTTACCGCGCTATAATTTATCTACTAAGATCATAAATAAACCTTAATAATTTTTTTTATTAAGTTAATACACAATAAAAAAATTAGAGCAAAAAAACCCGGCATTCAAAGCTAGGGACGGATTTACATTTTTGGGGCCCGGGGGCTCTTTTTTAATGGACCCATATTTTTTTATAAACAGTTTTAAGTGGTAGGCAGCGATAAAATCTAGTATATGATTTTGCTATATTGCTGCGTTTTTTTAATGGTTGAAAGCAAAAATGAATAAGAAAAAGCATTTGTTTTTGGCGTATATTCAGTATAATTTTTATTTCTTTAATGTTAATAACATAAAATGAAATAAAAGTACAAAAAAGGCGTTGACTGTGTAGGGTGACACAGACAAAACTATAAACGATTAGAAAGTTGGCATAAACCTAACTGTGCAGGCTATATATAAAACTGATAAAATTGGTTACATTGTTGTTTAATATCTATTCATACAACCCAATACTCTATTAAAATAAAATTGGAAGTTTGTATATGTGTCTCAAGAAATTACGACTAGTAAATACACATTTTCTAATGCATTTATTACATGTTTTTTTTTCCATCATTGAACAAACCATAATAATAAATTGTAAAAAAAAATAATAACGTAATCTCTTTTTTTAAAAAAAAAATACAAAAACAAAATTTTTTTTTTGCTTTGTAAAAAGACATAGAATGCCGTAAAACATACAATAAACTACAAAAAATCGCAGCAACACACGTTTTTTATATTTTTTTGCAAAATGTACAGCTGCATGTTAATAAGATATCGCATGTCATGTCCTGATATATCTTAAAATCTGTGCTACAATCACAGACTGAAAACGCTGCAGAAACATAGTTTGCGGTTGTTTTTATGTCTGCATTCTGAAAAATAGTTTGCATTGATGATATGCTGTACGTACACACTGCTTATACTTCCAATAACTGTTACAAAAACGCATCATAGATTTGATCTGACAGAAATGCAATTTACTTATAATTCTGCTTTGTCGTGAAAACGAAACAAACACTTATACATGATGTTTTTTTTTTCTACTCATACGCATTTATTTTCTGTATCCATTTTTGCATTTGATATAATTGTAAATGATTGTAAATAATGTATAAAGTACGTTATTATAAAAAATTACTAATTTTTTTAAGAACTATGTATAGTATAAAATAGTTTATGCAATAAGAAGAAAAAGACTCTTACTTTTATTACGCTTACTTTTGAAATCAGTTGTTATATAATATTGTAAGTTATTTGGTTAATATTTGCGTAATTTGCCTTTAAATTTGCAAAAAATACACGTAAAATGCATTAAATCCTTGCAAATTGATATGCTGGTTTTTTAATAGTAGTTTTCATCATGTAATGTCAAAATCATATGTCTCTATATTATTATTTTTTATGAAAAACTTGAATCACATTTAAAAATATAAGGGCCCCCTATGCCTGGGCCCCGGGGAACATGTTCATAGCAAAGTTGCCAACTTCTGTTTTTTAAAACCAAAATTCATTTTTCTGGTTTTAATTGCACACGCAAAAAAACAATAAACCAAATATTTTGTTAACTAAATTTAAAAGTTTTTACAATAAAAGTATTTTTAACGTAATTCTAAATGTTACTATATGGTTTTAAAAAAAGATAAAGCTAAAAAATTGATTTTTTCTATATAATTTTTCATAAATATCATAGCTAGTTTTTTTACATAACTAATTTTGCTAAAATTTCTGTTTGGACGCTTATCCTAAAGTATGTGGATATAGTTTTCTTATATATAAAAAACATATTTGTTTACAAATTCTGTTACAAAATAACTTTTTAATACAATGCAGAAAACTTATTACACACGAATACGTTAAAAGAAGTGGTCGAAAAGTGAGGGGTGACTAAGCGGATCGAGCCCCCTTTGGGGGCTATATTTTGACTTGTACTAAAGGGGACAGTTATTTCTGTACAATTTTAAAGATCATAGCCCCCTGGAAAAATTTAAATTTTTTAGCCCCTCTGGAAAAAAATTCAGATCTGACCACTGGTTATGAGTGTAAAAATATTTATGTGATAATTGCCTAGAAAGTTTTATTTTTGCTTTAATACCCGTACATATAGCCGTAATATATGTACTTTATAATTGTAAAGCATATATTATAGTATTATAACCTTTGTAGTGCGATAAAAATCTTTTTACTAGTAAAAATGGTAGATAACTAAAACATAAAATACATTTCTTTCCTCAAGCTCGAAATCCGCATTTAACTACAAAGATATTGATTTACAATGTTAATTTACTGATATTTGTGCATTGGAATGTGTTTTTTATATAACAATACAACTTTTAATTTTATTGCTACGATCTTAATGCATCATTTAAAATGTACAAATATATAAAACATTCTTAATTTTATAAATACATACATACAGAGTATTTTTGGTTTATATTTTAATTTAGGGCAAATACCAATCAAAAATTGATTTTGGATTTTTTATTAGAAAAAGCAGGTTTTATCTTGTTTATATTTCCAAAAAAAAAAAAATTAGATTATAGAAAAAAATTCGGTATACCTAGCCCCCAGTGCCCTTTTAACTTCGTCCTTAATTCGAAGCTTGTTAAAAAAGCAAAAAAAGGTTATTTTGGGTGCATTCGTAAATATGTACCATGCTTTTTTTAAAGCGCTGAAATACCTATAAAAATCTACTATGGCACACAATACCAAAAAAAAAGTTTTTTTTTACATTCGTAAGCGAATATACCATGAAACACGAGAACCATGGGGTAGATTTTTTATATTTGTTAAAAATGTTACCATGGTAAAAAATAAAAACCTTATTGCACTTTTTTGTACCATGCTAGTGAGCATGTTTTGTTTATATATCCCATGGTAACCTTTTTTTAAAGGGTGCATTCGTAAAAAAAATCTAATGGTATCTTTCACCCCATAGAACACTTTCCATGGTATTTATAGAATTCAAAGTAAATACATTGATCCACGACTATTTTTTGTACCATGACGCATGTACCATAGGGTTTTTTACGAATGCACCCTTTAAGTCATTTTCAAATTTTTATCCTTAGTTTTTAAAAAAAACAAACATAATAAAAACATGTTTGCGTTTTTAATATATACGCGGTTCATTATTAAATACAGTATTAGTTTATTTAAAATCATCGGAGGCAACAAGTTTGTCTAAATTATGCAAGGAAGTTAGATTTACAAAAAAAAAAAAATATATTTATTGATACTTTACGTATAAAATAACTAATCAATGTTTCAATGAAAAAAGCTTGCAATCAATTTTACACTTTTTCTTAATGCAACCAATAACAATGGCTCGCCATCAAAATCTTCGAAAAACTTTTTTTTCGCAGCGAGATATTTTTTGTGTTATAGATACACTGCTTGCCACTAAAAATATTTTTATCTAGAAAAAAAAGAGTTCTTGAATGTGTTATGATAAATTATATATACAATTATCAGGGGCTAAAAATATGGTATGGCAATAATATGGACCACGTTTTTAACAGTTCACTCATAATGTCCATTATGGAAAGAAATGGTATCCATATTTTTCTCAGTCGAATTTTAATATTTACAAAATATAGACGTAGTGATTACCAGTGGCGTAGCTAAGGAAATCAAAAAAAAAAGGCCTGCAATTTTTTTTGCTCAATTTTATATTTTAAAAATTTTACAAAAAATACAAAATTTTTTATAGATTTTTAAAAAAAAAATCTCTCTAGGTTCTATTTTATAAGAATTACCCCCTTAAAAAAGTACCCCCCCCCTTAAACTCAGGGCTTAAAAAATTTTCGGAGGGGGGGTGGCTGCAGCCAGTGGCGTATATAGGGGGATGTCGTATAAAAAAAACTCCGCGTGATAAAACACTCCCTTAAAATGGGGCAAGAAAAAAAATTAATCGTTTTAAAATGAAAAATAATAATAAATATTGCAACAACTCTAAAAATAAATTGCTTTTGCCTACTCAGTTCTA
>JAQFYM010002875.1:0-21084 GCA_034694785.1 Agrenia bidenticulata | reverse complement strand
CGTAAACACCATAAAGTAAGCCTGTAAAAATAGTAGTTTTCCGAATCCAGATTCGCCCATAGATTTTTTATGTATATTATTTTTAAATTTATTATTTTTATTTAATGATCAGAACGTCTTTTTAGAAAAGAAAAAAATAACCAAGCAAAGAACTTTACAAAAACAGTAGAGGAAATACTAAAGATTATCAGTTTTTTTTTGTTTCTAACATTAATTTTTTTTTATTCGAATATTTTACTGAGTTGTATAGTTTTTGACGTGACAGTAGGCCTTATTGAAAGAGCCAAAAACACAAGGTACAAAAACAAAAAAAGGTTGAAATCTTTTAGGTCTCAAAAAAAAAGGTTCAAAAATACAAGGTTAAAAACCAAAAAGTCTCATTTTTTTTTGCCGAAAACAAAGGCGTTTTTTTAATTAGGGGAGGGTTTTGTTTCAAGAACCAATAATTGTCTGACTTTTTAGTTTTGGACTTGTTATTGTATCTGACGTGATAGTGGCAGACACTATTTTTTAGCATATTTCGCGTCTACGCTAACATACTAATAAGAAAAGCAAAAAAGGGTTTTATTGCGCGTTTGAGCACAGATTCTGCACCATCTCACAAATCTAGGCACGTTGCGTGCGACAAATGTCCTAATGGACATGAAAAACAATGACTTGATTTATGTTTTAGATGTAAAAAAATTTATAACAATTTATCAATTTGATTGTATTAAGACTTATGCACGACCACTTAAAAATACAGGATATTACCATTTGTATGTTTTATGACAGCTTCTAAGAAAACTAAAACATCCAAGGCGTCATCCAACATTTGTTATTTCTAAACCTTTTTATATTTGGACAGTAAAGGTTTATCTATTTTATAAATTTTGTACTTTTTTTTGTGGCCCTATAATTTAGGCCATTGTATCCTGATATTGTAAACCTGTTTAAGTTGCACTTTTGTATACCTTTTTTTCAAGAAACGCATTTTGGAAAAATCTTATACTACGATATTGCATATAATATGCAATGTTAAAAAATGTAAAGTATTTTTTACGTATTTCGAGATAGCTTTTACGAATAAAAAAATCTAATATTTATATATTGTCAAAATTCCATGTTTTTTTTGATTTTATTGCAATGAACCGATCTGCAATAGAATATTTTAGACTGAGAAAAAGGCTGTTGTATACAGCAGCGGTTTGTTACAGTTTTTATTATATATGTATAGTTTACAAATAAAAAAATTATTTTAAGATAAACAAGAGTCTTAATATTAGACGAAATACTACTTTGGCAAAAACATGCTTTGTTTATTTATTTACGCCTATCTCTTATGTTTTTTAGTTTGATTTAACCATAAAAATAAGTTAATTTCCTTGTTTTATAAACACAAAATTTTTTAAAATCATTTAAGAGCCATTGATCTGCGTATTACCATTAGAGGGGCACGCGTTAAGATAAAAAAAAATAGACCAATTGCATAATATGGAATTATTACAATAAGCACTTAGGTACATTTCTTTAGTGATAGCTATACTTAATGCTATAAAAATCTGTACATTTGGACCTTACGAACATTTTTTATGTGCTTGAAATTTTACATTCTTGCTTTTTATTTATCAATATTTTATTTAAATTAAAACAAAAAAATAGATCTTTAATCCCGGCACAAAAAACACAAAAAAAAGCCGGGATTAAAAATCCCAAAAATCTTGCATCTTGGGATTTAAAATTACTACCTTAAGTCCATGCCTTTTGTATCTTTTTGTATTTAAAGACACAGAAGTAAAAACGCAAAGTGCAACGCAGTTGTCTGTATTACGCAATAACAACGCATAGCATTATGGCAAATAATCAGTTATCAACTGTGTGTTGCTTTGTAGAAGTGTTTTGGGTATCGGATTTCTACATAATCAAACCGTCAAATTCAAGTTGTGCCTTATAGGTTATTGTAATATAATTGCGTCCTTTATATGTATACAAATAGAATTTGTAACACCGCCTGACAATACCAAAATGGTAGAGGTTTTTCGTGGAACTATGCAAATCTATGAACGTCCTATTTAAACACATAGTTGTTTTTTCTATTATCTAGTGCAGGGGTTTGTAACTAAAATAAAAATTGTGCCTAAAAACGGGGGTATAAATATATTTGTGCCCGGGGTAAAATAGAATAAATAATAGTAGTCTTAACAAAACAATATTATTTACGTTTTGATGTAAGGGAAGCATTAGGTTTATATTTCATAATTGTTCTCATAAATTAATTCTTGTTGCAGACTGCGAAACTCGCAACTTGGAGTCAAGATCTTTAAGTTGTGTCCCGTTTTTTGTGTTAATTGTATTCATTGTGCATAATGTAGACTCACACTCATATGTAGATCTAAATTGATATAGAAATTTAAATGCTACATCTGATATTAAGCTATGACTAGTAGAAAATAGGCACAAAAAAAAAGAAAGGTTTTGATATTGTGTATAAAGGCGCACTTCAAATTGCAGTCATATACCAAATTAATAATTTCTCTTTTTTCCTCAAACGAAAAAAACATTTTATCATAATTTCGTATAGAAAATGAAAAATTAATCTATTGAAATGATTCAAAGTTTGCTTTACATTTGGAAATTATTTATCGAGACCATTACAACATTCATTTAAAATATCCAATATATCTTGTTTCACAGTGATAGCATTTTGGAATGTAGAAAGTTTAGGAAACATTGTGAAACCTACATTTCGTACATATTCTATGTACAATTTTACATGTAACACTAAATCTTGAAATTGATTAATAGAATTGGAATAAACTCCAATTTTTTTCTTGCATTTCTTTATTCGTGGCTTTTCAAAATTCGTATAAGTCACATGAAAACGCAAGTTTAGCAAAAATAGCTCATTTTTCAAAAGATTTTCATATTTTTGAATTTTGAAATCACTAAAAAATTGACAGAGTACTTCCTTTTTAAAAAGTCTTGCCGACGTCATTCCACGTGATAACCATCTGACATTTATGTTGTATACAGAGATGGGCATGAACATATTCACATTTTTTGGTAATTACCCGAGAATATTCCTGACCCACGATTTTGGAAATTACCATTTGGTAATTTTCTTTTTTGATTTCACATTTTTTGTTGTCAAAAATAGCAACAAAAACACTACGACCTATATAAAAAAAAATGTCTAAACCTTAAAGATAAAAAGCAGGTCATATACATCTTTACACTTAGTAAAAAAAATATCATCATGTTATTTTTTATTTTCACTTTCAGTATTTTCTTGTATTACTGTACAGTGGCGTGACCAGGGGGGCAAAGAGGGCAAATGCCCCCCCCCCCTGAAAAACGCAGGTATGATTTAAGAAAGGGGAACTTTTTTTGGGGCGTATAAAACCCCCAAAAATCATACTTTTTAAAAATTTGTATTTTTAAAATTTTTTAGAATTTTTTCATAAAAAATAAAAAAATATTTTTTTGTTGTTTTAGCTCATTTTGTCCCCATGAAAAACACAATCCTGGTTACGCCTCTGTTACCGTATATGACTTCTAACCGATAAACTGACAGCTAGATAAAAATACACGAAACGCTGCTCTTTTTCTAATATACAAGCGCGTTGTAATGCAGGGTAAAAAACAATAAGTCACTACAACAAAAAATATAAGGTAATGAAGTTTTTAAAGTATGGCAACGATGCGAAATAGGAATTTATTATTCTAATATAAACAAAATACCGCTTTCGTTAAAAATTAACACAAAAATACTTTTTGAATCCTCTTTCCTAAAATATCAAAAGATTAAAACGATTTTATCTAGCAAACCGTGTTAACCCATTGTATACATTGCAAAAAAATGGCATTTTAAAGGTGCTATTACACACAAGAAAGTGTCAATGGAATTTTAGATATCGCACATATCCCCCTATTAATAAAAAAATATCTATTAAAAAAGCTTTCCTGGGTTTTTGTAAGCAATGACTACGTTCTTCAACAACAGTTATGTAGATAACAGTATGTCGTCATAAAGAAAGATATGAAGAAATATGTATTTATACACGAAAGATATGATGAATGAAACATGAACCGTACAGACGTTCCACAAGTAAGAGTAATAGTATAAAAACCTAACAGTTTTTTGAACCCGATTTTTTTTTCTGTAAAGTGACAGTATGCACTTTGTTTATCAGCACACCATTTTTAGTATACATTTTAATATTTAAAACAGTTATACAGGTACAGTTTCACGATATAAACATAATTAGATAATAGCGAACAATCTTTAAAAATTAAATTTGCATTCATGTGTTTTATTATTCAAAGATAAGATCTTAAATCTTTTTATGATACTATTTTAACTAACTTGAACAAAAATTTAAAAAAAAGTCCCATGTTATAAAAAATCTTACTATAAAGGCTTTTATTACGTCACATTACATTTTAAAAAAAGTTTTGTTTACTATTTTTATATATTTTATCATTATAGTTGACCTTGATTTAGTAGAAAAGATAATTCCCTTTACACCCAACTCGTAAAGAATCCGTGTTTGACATGTTTTTTGTTGTGTCTGGCGCTATATCGACAGACACACAATTAAAGCAGATTTTTGAGCATGCAAAGAAATCCCCAATAGAAATGCAAATAAGAACTCAATTAAGCGTCTGGGCACAAGATTTACAGACATCTCACATAGCTGCGCAGTTTCCGCCCATTTAATGTCGAATGTAGCATCTTAAACATGGATTAATCATATGTTTTAGGTATGAATAAATTGAAACATAACTTATCAAATTGATTTAAAAGACATATAAACTAAAATTTTGAAATAAAGAATATTATCATTTAATTTTTTGGTCGCTTTTAAAAAAAGAAGACATCAAAGACGTCATCCAACATTTATAATCCGAAAACTAAAAATTGGTTAAATAAAATGCTATGATAATACAAATCTCGTTCTAAAATAGCAACTTAATTGCGTATATGGTAAATTCCCGATTTTTTTGTTTTTTTTTTGTAAAATCTTGGGTGATTTTATGCCATCTAGAATTCATGTAACGAAAAATATCAGCAAAAGATTATCTTCACAAATTAACGTTACCGAACATATTGTCGAGAATAGTCTTCATATTTTAAAAGTGAGTATCTGATTTCCCAAGTCTCATGATATATTTTGAATTCTGCGTCTAAACACATCATTTGATACTGGAATTTGTTTATAAACTTTTGCGGCTTCATCTTCATAAAAAAATTGCTTCTAGTTTTATGGCAATAGGCTTATCGAGAGTTTGCCCCGATCGTGTAGGACTTATATTAGTGCTTATATTTTACCTATTACATATTTTGCATACTGCAGTTTCCTTGCTCATGTTAATTTTTCATTATTTTGTGTGCTATTTTGTGATTCCAACCATATGTTAAGTTTTGGGAAAAATAAGCAAATGATGAATCTTTGGGTATTTTGCTATGTCGAGCCCGAAAATGGACAGCTCACTTTGTTTTCTCCATGGAGGTGTATGCGTAATATTTTTTACATTTAAGGTAAAACGGCACCTGTTGGTTATTGATAATTGAGAAATAAAATCCAGGTTTCAGAAATGAACTTTTATAATATCTTTTTATTACAAACCCGATGTTGCTAGGTTGGTATTGTATGTTTTCAGTGTCAGTGTTTGTACCGGGAAGTAGACTGTGGCTTTCATCTTTAATGCTGCTTATATTATATGAATTTAAAAATTGATCCTGTACAATCTGATTTGTGTGATCATAATTTTTTTTTTGCAGTTGCAAGTGTTCCGGTTTCTGGCATTACTTAATATTCTAACATAAAACCAAATACATACTCACTATTTGTTTTCACTAGTTCTGTTATAATAACATGGTTGGTAGTAGTTGGTTCTGTTCAATGATGCGGCCTTTTTAAGAAATTTTAATATGCAGGTTTATCATGCGTATTCAAGGGCGTATTTACATTTGAGGGGGCCGTGGGGCACTTTTTATGTTTTGGGGCCCCTTTTTCTATTTTTAAAGTTTTTATTATGAGAAGTCAGTGTAAAACCTAGTTTTTAGTTTTATTTGTAGCTGCGATTTCCAATTTCTGTAAGAGCTATATTTAATCGTCATAAAAAAATAGTTTTTTTTGGCGTATATTCATTATATTTTAAAAACGTACCAACAAAAATTTTTAAAAGGTATACATAAACTGCGTATAATAATAATCAGTGTACATTAAATATAATTTGTTTGTAATTATTTGTAAATCTACTTATAGAATTTGGTTAATTAATGGCATTATGTTTGTAATATGTTTTTACGAACATATATATTTTGACATCTATTGCAAGATTTTTACAAAGGGACTTTGAAATTTATACTGTAATGTAAGAAAAAAATGATTTTATGACAAGTTTTATTATATTTCCGCAAACTAACTTTTAATAGACTAGAAAAAAATTGCAAGCATAACCTTTTTTAACAAAAAATATAACACATGCATTATGCTAGTATTTTTAATGCAACATCAGTAACATTTAAATACAAAACAAGCTTTGATTGACTTGCAATAAGCACTTGTTTTTAATATCATTTTTAGGATCGTTTAATAGAGTAACGACTATCATAAAACAATGCAAAAAACCTATGAAGGAATTGTCCTGTTTATTATTTTCTCCTATCGAAAAAAATTACAATGTAAATGCTGGTTATTATCTGTTTTTTAGGTTTCCAACTGTAAAGGTACAAACATAGACAAATAGTAAAGGTAAGGATTGTGGGAACTTTTTTGTAATTGGGTGAGTATTTTGCATAGATCTGATTTATGCAATCTGAAAATTTTTGTGTTTTGCAACAACAAACGAAAATCAAATCTCATCCATACCTTTTATATTCAGAACAGCAAACAACCAATTTTTATGTTTTTTTTTATTAATATAATTTCGGATGATAAAAAAATAATTTTTTATAGGGTAGATATGCCAAAAAAACATTAAAAAAATGTTAATTAATTATATTTAAAATAAGTATAATTATAAAAATTTACTTAACGACGTATAAAAAATCGTCGTATAATGATATAAGTTAATATGGTTTAAATAAAACACGGTAATTTCATAAAAAATTTATAATAAAATGATAAAAAAATATCTGCTTGTTTATTTTAGTATATTTTGTAACGTTTTTTTTATGTACTTTCATGAACAAAGTTCGTATAATTTTCTTTACAAAAAAAAACCCGTAAATAAATATTTTTTGGGGCCCCTTTGCGGCCGGGGTTCTAGGTGCCTGTGCCCCCCTTATATCCACTTTTGCGCTTATAGATTTTTTTTTGCACAACGGGGGCACAAAAAATAAAAAAAGACACAATTTTTGCCCAGCTAAGAATTCCTGATCTAGTGCTATTGTATAATTATTGTTTTTTGGTGCAATTTGCACAGTAAGGTACGCAAAATGTTGTTGTATGTAAATACAAAGTAAAATTGGATTCAACCAAGTATAGTATTAACAGATGATATTTTGCACGTATGATTCTACAAAAAAGAATAAAAGAACGAGCAGCCGTTATGTAACTTGTATGTGTTTTTTTTTTGTTTGCGATCTATGACGCACATGCAAAAATCGTAATTTGCGTACATTATTTTGCCTTTATCTGAAAAAAAAACAAGAATCATGTACTTTTTTGTTTTTCTTGTTTAATTACAAGTTTACTGCATAAACTTTGCATCACTTGCATTTGATGTCAATTTTTAAAGGACAAGAAAATAAAGCGAAAAATACTTTAGTCAATACTGTTGCATATGTTGTATTATGACTTAAAAAAGGACACAAATGTAAATGCTTAATATTACAGCAAAAAAGTATAAGGTATGCAAAATACAACAAAAAATCCCATTGTTATAAAAAATGTGCTGTCACGGTACAATGTTTAAAACTAGACAAGTTTATTTGTTAACCGCATCAAAATGTATAATGAATATGTATACAATGCCCAATTGTATATATGGCAATTATATTTTATAATTAGTATCTGGTCTTATGACACAACAAGAATCGTACTAGACTTATCTTACATCAATGGCGTATCCTCGTTTAAACGACGGTAGGGGGTGGGGGTTCATGTACAGTTTTTTTTTGTTAGAAATCCGAATCTCGAAACTTTTATCTAAAAACGCAAAAAAAAATATAGGGACGCATTAATTCGTGTTGATTTGTTGAGGATGTTTTATTTCCATTTATTTTTAATGGTTTCTGTTTGTTACCTCTTACGTGCAGTAATATATTTAGATTTTATGACAATGACACTATCTACTGCGTGCAAAGCAGTAGTATAAAATGTTTCAGCCGGTTTTCCTTCTAGAATCTGAACCTTTTGGTTTGCGTAAAACAAGATCTCTTGGTGCCCCTGTTTGCGCAAAAAATGTTGCCAAAAATGCAGGGTCGTAGCAATTTGTTTATGACTTTCCGTTTGTTCCAAACTACATATAAAAACGATATCGAAAAACAGTGTCATGTATTTTTTAAAGCTTTTTTTGTAAAAATATGAATCAGTGGCGTAACCAGGGGGGAGCAAAGGGGGCAAATGCCCCCCCCTAGAAAAACTTACGCCGAATTTAAAGGGGGATCCTTTTTTGGAAGCGTATAAAACCTCCAAAAATCATACTTTAGCTAAATTTTTATTTTTTAAATTTTCTTAGAATTTTTTCATAAAACAAAAAATATTTTTTTGTTGTTTAAGCTCATTTCTTAGTTTTTGCCCAATCAAAAAACAATCCTGGTTACGCCCCTGATATGAATGCAGCGGACAATTTTATACAACAAAAGATAACGAAAGAGTAATTAAAAACAAAATAAGTGCAGGAAAATGTAATAAAACTTTACAAGCGTCGTTTTACAGCAAAACGTCGCAACAGAAATTATATGCATACAAACAAAGATGGTTGAAATTGCTCGATTACGATTTTTTACAATTCTTTGCATTAGTTTTCTTGTTTTTAAAGCAATATTTTTGCTTAGGCTTGGTATGCAAAAACCAACATACTCCAGAAATAATTTTCTTGATCGGATGTATGTTCGGCTGCTTAAACAAACAATTTTTTTTCTGGAGATATTATTTTAAATTTTGTTTTAAGCTTTTTGGTATATTTGATTGTATACCAAAAGGTTCTACATTGCACTGGTACGTTTTTTTAACATCCACTTTTACATAAATGATATGATATTACATTTTTACTAAGTAAGTGCAGCCCTTAAGATTCTTTAATAATGCTAACAGGAAACAGCAACGTATATGATGTATAACTACAATTTTACGTATATAGACATATATAAAAAAGCTCATATAAAAACACCAAAGATTATTTGTACAAAAAAACATATTTTTTTGTAAGAATTTTCAAGTATGCACAGGAGCCTTAGCAATTTATACGTTACTGTTTAAAACATGCGTATCTCTATAAGACTATAGTAGTATACAATCAGAATAAAAACCACCGTTTTTATGTTTAATTTTTTTGCAATATCATAGGAATACTACCATTTACAATAATACGATTTAGATTTGCACTTTGTTTTGAAGCAATTACTACAACATATAAAAAGAATGAAAAATGAAATGCAACTAACATATAAAAAAAGCCTTGACAAAATTGACATTATATAAAGTCTGTAAGCTACGAAATTTATAATACCATATAAATAACGAAGAATTCGGACAAAGCAATATAAAAAACAAACTAAGTTTTTGTTTGCATTCTGTCTATTTCTTTACTTTAAAAAGCAAAGGATGGCATCGTAACTGATAAATCTTGTTTTACCTGTATATACAAACATAACATTTTTATTGACGTTTTACCGCAGATTTTACGCTTTTTGCGGTGAAAGCAGTATTTTCAAGCATATTCCGATTGATTTTGTATTTAAAAAGGCATCATTTTCTCTGTAAGATATTTGCATACTCTTTACGCACCAGCAAAAAAAAAACCACAGAACCCTCTTTGTGATCTGTCTATAAACACTCAAAAATGAATAGTAACATGCCAAATTTGCCTTTTTTACAACCATTACGTGTACAAATCAAACCTCTAGATACAGAGTAGATCTTCCAATACGTACAACGCTTAAAAGATAAGCATTACAACGAACCTTTGTTCCATTTTTGTTAAATGTGTGTAACACAACTGAAAAAAAAATTGAACCAGTTTTTGTGTATTCTGTAATTTATTAGTATAAATCAAAATAAATTTACGGCTGCTTAAATCAATGGCTTTTCTTGCCTTGTTGCATACTACAAAAAATAACAAGTGTGCTTTTACGATAGGTATGTTTCAATGCTTTTTATTTTATTTTCTGCTTTTAATATAGAAAAACGCGTACTAATACTTGTCTCTTTAATTATACATTGCCTAAGTAAATCTTTTGTAAAGCGCAAAGCGGCAACAATGTAATATTACCTTTGTGTACATTTCCATGATATTTTGCGTGTTCAGAATATAATACGCGTCTTGAATACATATATTTGATTAGTTGGTTTTGTTGTAAAAGCAAAAAAAAAAAAAAAAACTTTTACTAATATATAAATTGTTTTCTTCTTATAAGATATTAACAATTTACAGTGCTAAAGTAAGTTTGTGCAGTAATATGCATCTTTATGACTAATTATATAGACTTGAGTTACTAAGACTAACTAGAATACCTCTGTGTTTATTTAGACCACTAGGTTTGTTTTAGCAAGTTATCGGTCAGGTGTAAAATGTCATTTACTATTTTTGGTAATAGCAAAAAACTCCTAGTAAATGTATGAGCTTAGAAGATTGTATCAAAAATCAGCTAGGTTTTTTAAACTGCGGTTATAATTTTGTATACAGGTATACAAAGCGCTGAAGAGAGTGTTTTTTTTATTGCAGCTTTAGGGTATACTATCGAATTATCGTTTTGTTTTCTACGTGCATACTATGTTTCTATAGCATGCAAAAATTGTATAATGCACAATGCAAGGTGCTCTAAAAATGTTCCGAGCGCAAAATATATTGTAAAAAACTATAATAGATTTTACATAACAGCAAATATTTTTTTAAAATTTACAGTTACAAACGTTATATAGAAATAGTTTTTTTCTTCAAATGTACAATAAAAGTTGTGTACATTGAATTACAACATAGTCAAGTGCATATTGTTTTCTAAGCAACACGATGAAAGTGCAACTATTTTGATAAACAAAACATTGCGTCAAAATTCCAGATGCAAGTTAATCTGTAGCTTTAAGTGTTTTTGTTTGTCGATAATCGTAGAAACCTGCCGTATTATTTTTTCTATGCGTACGTCTTGACATTATAAAATCAAAAACTACAGTTTCTGTAAAAAAAAAATTAAAAACGTACCCCAACAAACTAAACCCATAAAATAATTTGGTGCGTATATTTTAACATTTTAAAACAATTACTAAAAAGTTTTGTCACTAAAATGTTAACAAAAAAAAATGCTTACCACTTAAATCAGGGCAAGATTTTAGTATTTACGGACTGGTTACAAACCCCCTGACCCCTCCCCTGGAACCGCCACCAGATTTTAGTATTTGGTATTTTTTTTATGGACGGTATAGTATAATGTAATATTCCGTAATACAGTTTGTTGCGTTTTACATATCTACCACTTGGAATTGTTGTAGAACATTCTTTATATTATAGACTCTTCTTTACCATAGAAAAAATATAAAAAATTATATAAAAATGACAAAAATGAAAAAAATTCCTGCAAAATCTAGCATATTTAAATATAAATAATGTCAAACCACACGATAAAAAACCCCGACCATTACCGAAATACATAGCAAATTTGTCCAAAACCTGTTGTTTTTATGTTCATAATCAAAGGCGGATCTATGTATGGGCGCTCGAGGCGCTGACCAATGGGCCTGCATGCTTGGGGGCCAAAATATACAAAAACGCGGATTATAGTGAATTTAGAGGTTATACTAAAAGTTTGTTTTAAATCATACAATGTAGACCTAAAACCAGTGTATAAACAAAAGAAAAAAAACAAAAATTATACATATTAATGAGTTGTTAAAATGTACAATCCAATTGCGTAAAAAGCCAAAGCTTTTGATACACTTGTTATAACTTTTGTACGTGTTGCTATCAATTTTGTAAAACATATAACTCTGTCTGGGCACGCAAGATTTTTATTATATAAATCTATAACAACAAAAAATATGACATTTAAAAACATTAAGTAATGAAAAAACTTTGGCTACCATTTACTGAAAAGCTAATTGTGTATTAAACCAACAATTATTCGCGTAAATATTAATACATTATATACATAGAAATTATTATTTTTTACACTTTTGCAGTTGTAGGATTGCGCCTTAAAT
The DNA here is from genome assembly GCA_034694785.1 of Agrenia bidenticulata. NCBI lineage: Eukaryota > Metazoa > Arthropoda > Collembola > Entomobryomorpha > Isotomidae > Agrenia > Agrenia bidenticulata. The sequence continues at coordinate 8,737 of JAQFYM010002875.1, read as the reverse complement.
ATTAGTTATAAGTCATTTATAGCGGTGCAACGAAAAAAGGGGTTTATAGCAGCTGAATGAGGTTTTATTTGATTCATTAGGGTTTTTTCAGGGTGGGGGTTTTTTGATAGTTTACCATTTTTTCTATTTTATTGCCTTTGTTAGATTTTTGGCGTATAATATGGAACATCGTAAACTTTTCTAACAGTATATTTTAAAAAAAGTTGATTTTATTGCAAATGGTTTATTTTATTTTACTTGCGGCGTATTTATCTGTAGTAGGCAGAGGCGGATCTAGGAATTTAGGGGCCCCTGGTACAAAATTTTTTTGCACAAAAAATCTGATTATAAATTTAATATTGTGTTGTATTGAATATTTGTAGCATTTTGGCTATCCGGTTCTTTTTTATAAAAGTATGAATCAATTTATGACATAAAATTTTTATTCTGATGGACATATGAGGCTGTCAAAAGCTTAAACATAACATAAAAATATTTTGTAAAAAATCCCATTTACAAAGCATTTTGCTTTGCAATAGGACATGTATTTTTACGTTTTTTCTGTTTTCTTTTAAAAAAAAACATCGTAAAAAAAACATAATTAACAAGTTGATAGAATTTAATTTACACATGCCATAGACATACGATCAAAACAAGGGTAGCAAACGCCAAAAAAAACTTCAATTTTGTTAACAGGTTTTTGTGGAAATTTGACCAATGGTCGATATTTGTATATAAAATATAAAGGTAAAACATGTTTTGAGTTGTGTAATTGTTACCTTTGTTAGTAAATAAACGACCCATACTATAGTATAAAATCAATCACGAATATGGAGTCTGTTTAACACTAAGTTTCTTTTGGGAATAATAATAAACGCAAAATACTGTATTACGGACTATTAAAATATATATCGACTACGACCGTAAACAGGATTGTTTTTTGATTGGGCAAAGAAAATAAATACGCTAAACCAACAAAAAAATATTTTTTTATTTTTTATTAAAAAATTAAAAAAATCAAATTTATATAAAGTATGGTTTTCATAGGTTTTAAACGCCTAAAAAAAACCCTCTTAAATCAGGCGTAGCTTTTTCTAGGGGAAGGGGGTTGCCCCCTTTGCCCCCTCCTGGTTACGCCACTGTAACTAAGTACCCAAATACTAATATTAAATACTTAAGGTATAAAATTGAATAGAAATTTTGTTACCGACAAAGACTGACACCTACAGCAGATAAATACGCCGCAAGACCAAGCAAGCCATCTATTTGCGATAAAGATAATATGGTTTTAACTCATTGCTAACCCAGTTTACGATTTTCAATAGTATACTATAAAAAATCTAACAAAGGCAATTATATTGAATAGATAAAAACCATTAAAAAACACCTTTCCTTATAAAACAACATAAAAAACAACATATAAAACAACCCTTATGAGTTAAAAAGACGGCATACAGCTGCTTAAAAAACCCTTTTTTGTTGCACCGTTAAAAACTACTTTCAAAATTATGTATTAGAAGCAATACTAGAACTGCAAAAAGTGTAAAAAACTACAATTTATATTACTAGACTGTAAAATATTTTTTACGGATATTTGTTGGTTTGATTAGTTAAATTATTTAATTGTAAATGATTTTCAGTTTGTAGATTTTTGTTTAGAGTTTAATGTTTTGCAATGTCATATTTTTTGTTATATAGATATATATAATAAAAACCTTGCGTGCACAGACAGAGTGAAATGCTATGAAAAATTGACAGCAACAAGTACAAAGTTACAATAAGTGTATCAAAAGCTTTGGCTTTTACGCCTATGCAATATGTACTAAATAACAACTTATTAATATGTATTTTTTTTGAATTTGCTTATTGTTTATTAAAAGTTCATGGTCTACATTGTATGATTAAATGCAGACTTTTTTGCAACCGTACAAAATTCATTTAATCGGCGTGTTCTTTTTTAATTTTAAGGGCCTCTAAGCATGCGAGGCTAATTAGGCAGCGCCTCGAGCGCCGAGACATAATAACGTTATTGGTAGTAGTGTATGTCTGTTCGGTAACGCCGTTTCCTGTGATTTTACCCTGTAGTATTTGATATTAGTATTTGGGAGTTATTAGTCATTTAAATAGTCCGTAATACGGTATTTTGCGTTTTATATATTTACCAAAAGAAACTGTGTATTAATCAGACACAGTATTGTCTTTTGTTATTACATATAGTACGGGTTGTATAATTTATACACAAAAAAACACCAGTAAAACATAACATATTACCTAAAAATCAAAAATAAAACTATCAACCATTGGCAAAATTTCCACATAAAACCTGTACAAAAACATGGTTTTTTCGGGCGTTTGCACCCGTGTTATTATTGGCTGTCTATGAAGATAGAAAAATATATTCTAGTAACATTTTGATTATGTTTATTTTAATTTAAGAAGTTTTATTTTTTATAAAAACACATTTAATTGCGCAAAAATACGTTTCCTAAAAAAAATATGCTTTGTGCATCGGAATTTTTTACCAACATTTTTTTATATTTTGTTAAAGCTTTTGACAGCCTCATATGTCCATCAGAATATAAATTATATGTCATAAATTGATTCATAGTTTTATAAAAAAGACCGGATAGCCAAAATGCTTCAAATATTAAATACAACACAATATGCACATTTTTTATCAGATTGTATAAGGGTGAAAAATTTCGCGCCAGGGGGCCCTAAATTTATAGATCCGCTTCTGTTCATAATCAACCCTAGTGTTCATTGTTTGTTGTTTGCGATAAAAAAACGATATTCTAGTTACTTTTTTTTTATTGGTTATGAAGTTATCCTTGTATAAAAAACACATTTAATTGCGCAAAAAGTTTCATATATAAAAAAAAAGTTTATAATCTTTTGGTATATTAATTTTTTATATAACAATTTATTATGCCTTTTTAGAGCTTTTGACAGCCTGTTAATGTATCAAAATTTATGTGACATGTCAAAAGCCGATTAAAATTTATTATAATGCCTGGATATACAAAATATTATTAATTTTTTATAAGTTTTGGATGAGCCGGGCGTGAGCTTGGACTTTTCTTGGAAAGGCATATAAAAAAGTACTATTTATTTACAAAATATATGTTTTTTTAGTTTTCAACTTAATCTATCACGTCATACGCCTACATTCTCATCACACTTTAATTATTAAATCAATTTATCTACATATCTTTGTATCATATCAATTAAATGTTCAAAATAACATTTGAAAAACGCAAAATGCTTATCTCGTCGAGATACATCGGTTGCGCACTTAATTTTATTTTTTAAAGCTCTTAACGCAATTTTTTGGCTGTATATTTAAAGTGGGTGTGAAACGGGAGTTTTGCACCCAACAATAAGATGCAATAAAAATTGTAAAATCATATTCTACTTATACAAAAATTTCACGCCAGGGGCCTTTGAATTTAACTGCTGCCAATTCCTGGACCCCTACTTGATGTGGTGTATAAAAAAAAATATTCGATTTTTTTAACCGTTTTGATACTATAATGCGCATTTGTCGTTTTTTTCATAATAAATAGATATATCATTCCTAAAAAAACTTCTAATTGTACGATTATCTTTCGCCCAATCAAATACACATGTCTACTCCTGTATTCAAGGCAAATCTAGCAGCTTTTGTGTTTAATCCAACTATTTAAGTATGGGAAAATCCAAGTATTTATTTTTGTAATTAGTTGCAAGGCATATTTTTTTGCTTTATTCGTAATTTAAAGTTTACTGGTTTCTTGTACATAGCATTCAGTTTACTCGTAGTATCTTTACTTTTATTAGCAAGTATTTAAATTATAAGAATAAGACAAAAAATAAAAAACAAACAACTGTAGGTTATTTTACTATTTCCACAAAAAAAAGTCATTTGTTATGTTTTATAATTTATAAATAAAACAAACAATATCATAGAAAAATAATCTAATGTTTAGATTAGCCTTTAAATGTTCAGGGTATTGCTTTTCAAGTTTATCGTGACGTGTTTTTTTACAAAAAAAATATCCGCTATTCTCGAGATTCACCAGATACCATCATAAAACACGTAGTCTTGCTTTCATGTTTTGAATCCATCTGTATACCTCTGCCTCCTATTGATTTTTACGGTTACTCTAGTTTTTAATTATAAGCCAAAAGATGGAAGCATGACAACATTTATTTTTTACAGCTACCTTTAGAAATTTATGAAGCAAACTCATTAAATTTAGAAAACAACTAGATCTACTACATTCTGTATATAATTAGTATTTTAATCAGCTTATACGGCATTAGAGGTTCCCGGTTATTTTCTGGAATATAAAAGTTAAATTTTTTAAAAAACAGATACAAGTAAAAAACAAAAAGGCAAAGACACACAAAATTATATGGTCAAATCTATTCCGGCATCTATATGAAACACATTATCAGCATTTATCGTGTGATTTGTAACTGTAAAAGTTATAAATTGTAAATTTAAAAGAGCCAGGAAAAAGTATGCAAAACCGTTTTATATACGCCAGTTTATTAACATCGCTAATACTGCATCGTTCACAAATTAATACATTGGCTCATAAACACTATGTTGACTTTTTTCTAAAACTAACAGCGCATATTTATTCTGTATATTTGCCAGGGTAGTATTGCACACACATCAAATTTGTATATTGACTTAGAGAATAGGTATTTTGCGAACAGGTAACAAAATGATCAGCAAAAAAAGATGAGCTAATAAGCGAGCACTTGTTTATTTTATTATATATGTCTTTTACAATCGCGTATGCCACTTTTGTGTTTATAAACACAGAAATTGCTGTGTGTAAAAATATAATAGTAAAAGTTTTTAATTGGCGCTGCCCTTATGTAAAATCGTCTTTCTATAATACTATACACACTGGTAAAGACAATTAGTCTGGTTACTCGTCTTTTATAATATCTATATTAATAAATGAACTGATATAAAAAACTAATATTTTTTCGACAAAAATAGTTAGCTTACAAATTTATCCCTTGTATAATTTTCCTTATGTTATTATTTATAATTGTAATCACTTATTTTTTTATGTCTAAAAAATGTATAATGATTAGGAATGCCTAGAAAATAAAAAGTAGCAGTTTAATAAAAACGACAATGTTCGATAAACTAATGTCATTAAATTTGTAATTGAATTAATCTTATCTTGGTTATTTGTACATCTTTATTTGATACAGTGTTTAAACCATACTTTTAGCGATTTGTTTATCAAGAAAATTCCTATTTTGCAACGTCAAGCTATCACAAAATAACAAATTTATGCTGAAAACATATACGGCTTTCTATGCAATACAAAATTTATTAAGCCCTGCAACAGCTATCATATAAAGTATATTAAATATATTTGGAAAACTGGTCAAGCTTGCACTTTTATGGATTAAATGTTCAGATAGAGTTTTTAAGCGTCAATATTTTATTTTATTACATGATAGAATTTTTTATAGTTTTGATAAACTATTTACAAAGAAAACCTAATTTAGTCTATTTAAGTTTGCTTGTAAGTATTACAAGGCACTCTCCTAAATAAATGGTTAAAACCATTTTACAAAAGACCAAAAGCCTTCTAAGCAGTCTTAAAATATAACGATGGGTTAACAAAATACCTAACGAAAAAACAACCACTGCGGTTTTTTTAATTCATTTATTAACCTACGATACAAAAAATCGCAAATATATGATACCTTAATCTTTCATTTACAAGATATATGCTAAAAAAAAACAAATATAAAATTGTACCACCACTGATAAAAACTTTGTGGTAAAATCAACTATTTTTAATATAAGGTGGCAGTAAAAACTGAGTTTAATGTTTTTTTTTTTTACCAAATTAAAAACAATCATCTGCACATGCATAAAAAATCGGCAACAGCATATGCATACGCCTATGGTTGATGGAGATACACAGATGTGAAATTCTTCCAGAATAAGTTTTTTACGCGTTGCTTTACTTTTCTAGCGCAATTTATGCAATTTTATACATGACTAATACATTACAATATTCTACTACTACACAGGTTACCATTCCAATACTGTATGGTAATATACCGGTCGTTTACTTATAAGAAAAGACCAGTAAATGGTTTTTTTCTTTCGGGTTATGCATTAGAAGGTTAGAAGAAATTATTTTATTTTATTTCTACAAAATATTATTGGAATAATACTTTTTTTGTTATATGAAATTTTTTATGGCTTGTGTATGTAAATTTAAAATAGATTTTGCTAATAAGAAAATAACAAGACACACACATTGGATATTGTTTTTTTATTAAAAAAAACTATGAATATTTAGCTAGGTAAATTACATCTAAACTTAAACATCTCAAAGATATTGCATCAAAAAAAGTACTACTCTTTTATAGTAATTGATTATCCAAATTTTTTTTTCTATTCATAAATACTTGTTTCATTTTATTTGTTCTTATTTATCTATTTTTGTACTGTTTTTCAAGGTAAAATATCCTTAAAAAAGACGTTATATATATACGAACCAAAGAAAATAGCGAATCGATGTCTCAAAATAAAAGTAAGCATATTTTTGCTATTTTTGTATATTTTTAACAATGATAAAGGTTTAGTTGCAAGATTAAAAAAACTATGGAAAAACAGGGGTGTCATTTTACAAAGTGTCTCAAAATAAGCGGACTACAAAATCAAGGTTCGAAAGAAAATCCTGATTTTTCATGAATATAAAATAATAAAGAGAAAAATAAAATATTAGGTTTTAACAGTAAAACAATAATTGCTACTTTAATTGCAAAAAAAAAACGAATATAATATATTTTTGATAAATATGTTTACCTAAAAATAACATCGTTTGAATGACCATTTTTATTTGCCCTTACTGTGTTATGTCATTTGGTACAACTAGCATAAACCATAACAAGTGTTTGCTTATTTATATGCTGAAAACTTAGTTTTAATATTTAATTTAATTTCGATTTATTTTTCGTTTTCAGATTATTGTAAAATACTTTCGACGTAAGATGCCCCCATGGTCAAAAATATACACGAGTATATCCGGTTGACTTAAGGGCATATACGCGGTTACAATTTTTCATATTATTTTTTATCATATTTATTTCTTAATGGATTTATTGTTACTGCTGCTGTATTAACTGTAGCCCCATCCGGTTAAAATATCCATTTGCAATCAGCATTAACTCTTAACACAACATAATTATATAGTATTAATTATTATTTTTCCCCGTTTTTTGTATGCGTTTTCTGAATTCATCTTCAAAAAAATGCGGCAGGAAAATACGGTTTTGTAAAATTTCGCCTCAAACATTGAGTTTTTTTTTATGTTATGATATTGTACAAATAAACTGCAGATTTTGGTAAAATTTAATATTTTTTTAGATAAACCCCTTATAGTCAAGAATTTTAACAAAAGTACTTAATACTAAAATTTGTGTACCTAGATTCTGGCAATAAGACTTATCAAGGTAGATTTAAACTTGTTCATGATTTTATTACTTTTGATGACCTTCTCAGGTAGGTTTTTTGTGATTCCACTATATAAAACGCATGATTATTCGTGTTACAAGACAAAATACAAAAAAAAAAAACTTTTTTTACGATCAATAAAAAAATATTTATAAAAATCTTTGGTTGTTTAATTATACGAGCCGCAAACTGCCACAAAAATGCATATTATGTTTTTTAAGGCTTACATTAAGCATAAAAAACGGCCTCATAGCTTAATAAAATATTTTGCGGTACAAACTCTAACTCAACAATTTTTAACTATATAACTGTGCTAAAGTTATGCCTTTGATGTAAGTCACGGTGTTATTTACATACATTAATTGTATCTTAGTAGGATAAGCTAACATTTATTATAGTTAGTATTCGTTTTAAACTAGTTTCTTGAATTCTTTCTGTTGTGACCTTTGTATGAGAGACAGTGCAATATCCATCTCAAGAGATTCGTGTACTGATGTAATGTAAATTTTGGTTCTGACGTTTATTTTTTGCCTCACGTAACCTTTCATTCAAAGATCCCGACTCTTACAAAAGTTTTACTAAATTCTTTATTGTGTTCTTTGTCGGTGCAGTTTCAATAAAGTTTCATATTTAAAACAAATTACGACTATAGAAAGGTCAAATTTGTACCAATGATGCTACATTTTGCTCTAAGGGCTGTTTCAAGGTGAGTCGTTTGTTTTTTTTCTTCTTTGTTATTTTTTTTAGGGTTTGTAGAAATTACAACCATAATATTAAATTACAAAGCAAAAAAGCATTTGCACACCGTTGATATGCGTGTAAAGCATTTTATATTATTTTAGTCTTTTTTATTGTATAAAGTTAGATTTAATTGATGTTTTTTTATAATTTTTGTACCTCTTATTTACGTACTTTTTTCCTAAATTTTCTATATGCGTGTCTTTTTTCTAGAAACACGTGTTTTCGAAAAAATTTTTTGGCTAAATGTGTTTCTTAAAAAATGTTTCTAAAAACACTTATGTCTTTTTATTTGGCCAAAAACGTTTTTTAAAAACGGTTTTGCATTAAAACGTGTTTTAAAAAATCTTTTGTCTCTTTTATAGCAAAAACGTTTGACAAAAACGTTATTAAAAGTATTTTCTAGAAACGGAACAAGTTTGTCGTTTTTTTCTGTTGTAGAAACGTTTTTGCTGTTTTTTAAAAACTGTTTTTGTAAAAAAAAACATATGTTTTTTTAAAGAAGAAACGTTTTTTTGAAACAGTTTTTCA
>JAQFYM010002874.1:0-21084 GCA_034694785.1 Agrenia bidenticulata | reverse complement strand
AGAAGCGTCAAAAAAAAACATCGTATGTTTTTTGTATTTTCTATCTATTTTCGAAATGTGGAATAAGCGGTGAACATAAAAAAAATGCAAAGTTCGTAACTTTTTAGGCCCGCTCGGTTAGTAAAAGCTGGGTTTACGGGCATACACTAGAGTAAGAACTAATAAAAACGCATAAACGTATATTTTACATAACAAATCAACCTAAAAAGGTTTTTTTAGTGATTAAAATTTTTTTTGTTGTGAGATTTGCGCAGACATAACTGCAACTGCAGATGAATTTGTTCTTATGTTGCTTTTTTTGCGTGTAATTTTTTTATAGCGGTGTACATTTTCGAGTCTGACCCGGGTGTTGTACTCCGGGTCACGGTTTGACCCGGGTCGGGTAAATTGACGTAAAAACCCGGGTAGGAATTTTCTCGGGTCCCACCCTTGACTATGTGTAATTATCACAATTTTTTTAGCAAAAAAAAATCAAAAAATAAATATTTTGTTTCAAAAAAAATGCTAATTAAACTACAAAAAGCCGTATTAAAGCATAGTATTGATTTTGTTTATTTATAGAAGTTTTCTAATATTTATTTTTGCCAATTTGCAAATCCGAAAATTTTACAGCGAACGAAAATTTTACTGTAAAATTTTTGTTTTTAACCAAAATAATTTTGACAAAATTGACAAAAAAAATACTTATTAAATTTTTGATTTTCTTTTATTTAAAAAATTAAAAATGTAAAAAATATAAACCCATGATTAAATAAGAATTTAAATTGGGGTTTTCAGTCTCGAGATCTCGAATCTCGAGACTCAAAAGTAATTTTATAAAAAAAAAAAGTAAGTCGAGATTTTCAAGATATCTCGAGAAGCTCTTTTATAGAAACTATTTACAAGAACAATCATACGCAACTAATTTTTTTGTGTTTGTAGCAGTATAAGCAAAATATATTAGTACTTGTAGAAGAAGAATCGTCGTATGCTTTTTAGTGTATTTTTACTATTTTTAAGCAGTGAAAAGTCTTTCAATATGTAATTTGCAATATATTGTAAACCGAAATTACCGCTAACTAAGATAACAGATATGGTAAAAGTTCTTTGAATTAACACCAAAATACTAAAACCTTAAATTAAACCCTAAAGTCAGTAAATTATAAATAACTGCCATAAGGTAGTTATTATGATATTCAAAAACTTATATTGTTGACTTTTTTTTTGTAAAAAAGATTATAAATAGAAAAATTACATGTGCAAATATTAATAAGAAAATTGATAAGTCTAATACTATATTATAGAATATATAAAATTTCTATTTAAGCACTGTAAAGTTGTAATTACTGTGCATTGACCTTAGTTTCTTTCAGTTTTTGTAGGTTCCTTTCGTGTTTGATCTTAGTCTACATCTATATAAGGAAGTGTTACTAAAGTTTTGCCACGATAGTATGTGTTTTTGAGTAAACATAAATGCCAGTTACAAAATTTTGGGCAAAACCTATATTAAAAATAAGGCTCGTTTTCAAATTTTGTTTTTATTTTACTCTCGGTTTTCTGCATTTTTGTGAGATTTCAGGATTATCCATATCTCGAGATTCTCGAGATCTCACTCGCCATTTTTTTTGTTCTATATGTTGACATATTACTTTCTATATCTCAAAACTGGTAACCCTAATTCCAATGTTTTAATCATTTTAAATATATTTTCCAAATGTTTTTTCTATATTATGGTCGAAAAACTTTTAAAAAAAAATATTTTGAGAATCTAAAATAAATTTCCTAGTTAAAAAAATATATGCAATTTGTAGCCAGTCTTTTTATCTTTACAAATACTAAAAAAGTACTCTGTGTTGACATAAAAATACGTATTAAATTGTATTTGCTTATTTAACTAATTTTTATCAAAACAATTAATACTTATATTACGTGTGTTTGCTATGTCAGAAATAGAAAAACGTAGTTTGTACGTTACGTAGTTTGTCTTTGTGTAAGTGATCATGATGTGTTGCAATAACCATATATTTAATAAATTTTTGTTATTAAATTTTCGCTAAAATAAATAAAACAAAGTTTTTGGCAACATTACTTTATTAGAAAGAAAGCATGAATCTGTATCAAGATCATCAGCAGCCTGTTTTGTCAGGGAAACGACAAAGAATAAAAAATGTCTACAAATAAAGAATAACCTTTTTCTACTTTTAAATATTGTTTAAAATTTTTGATTTTTTTCGTTTTTTTGATTTTTTATTTAAAATACCTATGGAGAGGTAAAAAAGTCTTTCGACCGTCCATCTGGCGCAATTTTTTTCCATGGGGGAGCAAGTGATTCCTCCTGCCTGTTGACGCACATGATCTTAATTAAATCTTTATCTGTTTACGTAACTATTTTTGTTAGTAAGTATACTTTAATCGATATTTTATTAATTATTTTTTTTAGTTAAATTTGTCAAAATTAATTTGCCGAAAACAAAAATTTTACAGTAAAATTTTCGTTCGCTGTAAAATTTTTGGCTTTAAAAATAAACGCAATAAAATATATGAAAACGAATATTTATACAAAAAAATATACTGTTCATTAATTGGGCTTCTTGTTTTTTATTCGCATATTTTTGTAACGAAATAACTTTTTTTAGTTTTTTTTTGCTATAAACAAATAGAAAAGAATGATAATTTTTAGACATAGTTTAGGTCTGTGTACATTTGTAATTAATTTTTTTTGCCGTATATTTGTATTTTTTTATGGTTTTTCAGTTTTAAGGGTTATTTGCGTTGTTGCATGATAACAAAAATACAGTAAAAAAAAATTATTGAGTTTTTATTTACGTAATCTTTATTTTTTTTTTTAATTTTGAATACTTATCGCTTTTCATTGACTTTCCGAAAATTTTACAGTATAACGAAAATTTTACGAATACGAAAATTGTACAGAACACCGGGATTATTTTTTATATTATTATAAGGGATCTTATATTTTTTGTTAATATTTTATAAGGCCTAAAAATGAGAAGAACGTTTTCTAACATGAATAACTAGTTATATTAACCATTGATTAACATAACTGCGTTAGTTTTGTTTGATTGGAGCATATTAACTAGTATGCTACCTCATTAAAAAGAAGCTGGATCATGCAATATGCCTTACGAGTATAAAACATAAATTAAGGATAATAAACCCTTGTCTCGACGGGCTTTAAATCCTTTTTTCGGTTATTAAAACAATCCCGAATTACAAAAAATTGAGTACATGGATTAAACGGGATTAAGATTATTTAAGACGGATAAATGTTTACCTCTATAAATCAATAGTACTGAAAAATTATGGCGAGGGCCATATATAGCCATAAATAAGATGTCGTTAGCAGCGGTTTTGTTTGATATTTTTTTCCATAGTTTATTTTTATGAAAAGGCCATTTATTATTGTAAAAAAATGTATTTTTTCCAGTATTTCACGAACAAATAATAATAAACAATTTAAAATTTGTTAAAAAAATATTGTAATCTAGATTTTAGTTTTTTTAGTATAGATTTTTTAATATTACTATGACATTACAAAAAAAAATAGCAAATTCTAAAATTTAGACTAAAAGTGTAAAAGTTAGGTAAAAAACTTTGCTGTTTTAAATAATAAATTGCATTTTTTTAAGATAAAAAAGATTTTAAAATTATAATAAAAGCAAAATTGCGTTTTAGCGTACAATTATCAAACAAATCAAGCATATTATGTGTAAAATCACGGCTTTTTGTAAACCAAAATATAACGATAACACATTTTTAATTACTGATCGTTTATTGCAAATAAACTACGTCATTTTCCATATTCACCATTATGACTATTATGGGCGGGAAAAAAAAATATTCGCCCGCCCATATTACCATACCATATTCGGTACCCCTGCTATAAATACACCGTATACAGTATATGTTTTTAGTATTCGGTTATATTTTTATTGCCTTTTTTTGATTTTTTGCTTTTTTGCTTTTTTACTTTTTTCGCTTTTTACATATATATTATATTCTTTTTTATTAGAAAAAATAGTTTATTTTTGTAACTATGTATATTTTTAGAATATTAGACTCAGTGCGTAAGTTCATAAGTAGTTTTTCATATTAGTGTTTACAGCAAAGACGCATTTTTAAATACTTGAATATGAATTTGGATGTATATTTTCTTGACATTAGAAGAAAAAAATTATACAAAGACGATCTTCCGTTTATAAATTGTATATATATTTTAAGTCATAAGTCAAAAGTTGAACTCTAATAGGAAGTCATAGTCCATAATATATACCAGTCGACCAACGATTGTAGTCAACGAACTATATAAAATTTCTCATGTATTCCCAATAGATTATCGGGAGATAGCTGCTAAACTTATTGGTAATACTATGATAAAAGTATCATTCTAAAGTACTATTACCTGCAATGATAGTGTATTTTAGCCTATATTGTTCAGATTAAATTTTTCCCAAATAATACCGAGTTAATCCTGGGATCCCTGTGTTCTGTTGTGATTTGTGACCCGTTGTGATTTGTGATCTCTGTTGTGAAATGTGACTCCAAAAAAAATGTTTATAAAAAAAATAAAAAAGTATAAACAATAAATATCAAATATCTTGAATTTATCACGAGCTTGGTTTTTTCTTCATTTTTTATCAATAACTATTTATGAGCTAAATAAAAAAATCCTTTAAAAATAAAAAAGAACCCATAAATACGTGTAAATGAAGCTGTAAACAAAATATATATGGTTCATATATAAAAATAAGAGTGAAATTTTTTGGCATTAAAAATGAAAAGTGGAAAATTACTTCTAAATAACAAAATAAAAGACTGTAATACTATACAAAAATAAAAAAAAAACAGATCTAAACGTGGAATTTAAAAAAAAATCTTTTTTTTAGCTTTTAACGGTTAGAAATTACATCCTTTGGTCACTATCCACAACTGTTGTAGATTCTGACCCGATACAAAAATCAAAACATGTAAAGTTTTATGTGCGTATTTTAGTGCAGTAGTATATATTAAAAAATAATATATTTTTTTTTGATTTTTTAGCTTCATTTAAAAATTTTTAGCAATAAATCTCTTAACTAATATTCTTCAAATACTGTATGTGATTAAATAAAAATATACCTTTTTATAGATGGAAATGTTCAGATAAACCAAATCAAAAAACTTGGAATATTTACAAGTTGACTAACATATAATCACATTGACAAATGGAACTGAGCTTCATATTAGTTTGATTTTTTTATTTTTTATGAGATCTTTGAAATATACATTTACTGCCTCTAAGTTACAAGAAACATCATATGTGGCAATGAAATGCCGTAAAAAACTATAATAACAAAAAATTTTATAGTATATCGGTTTATAGTAAATTACATATTAAGATTCAATATACATATTTATATAAGCAGTCCGAAAAGGAAAAATCTAAAGCTCCCTAAATTACGATACAAATAAATGTCTTTTTAGTTGGATTAAATAAAAATTGCCTCATGCTTGCATTTAACAATAAAAAAGACTTTTTTAATGTATAGAACGAGCAAAGAATATACAATAAGAAGCATTTTCAGGCAGCTTTGTTCAAGATTTTTTTTTTTATGTTATTAAAGCCATTTATTGATTTTATCATAGCCATTTTGCATTAAAATAAGTGAAAACCGTGTGGCTTTTAATCATATTATTTTATACAATGTTTTTATGTATTAGTAAGTAATTTATTTATAAAAAGAAAAATCCAGTGAAATTTATATTTTGAGAAATTAAAACTTTTGTTTTGCTAGAAAATTTTAAAATCAAATCCTATGGATGTACCGTTAGAAATCAGCATAAAAAATATCTTAGTGTTATCGGTTTAAAATTATATAGCATGCATATAAAGCAAATATAATCCATAGTCTAAACTAAACTTAAAATAACCAATTTAAAAAAAAAATGCAATATTCTTTTCTTCGACCAATGAAATATGAATTACATTGTTATGATTATCTATATTATGTTTTTTTTTTACTATTTTTATGCTAGAAAATGTAAATATATATCTTTTGTCAATATATAGATAGATCGCACTCTTTATTTTTGCAAAAAAATTTTTAACTTTAGATGTTGTAAAAGTAAAAATCATATGAAACTGTAAAAATAGATAATGAATTATATTTAGCGATATGTGATATATTGAATATCAAATAAATACTTTTATAAGTTTTTTTTACGCAAAAGAGTACGTTTTGCATCATTTTTTATGTATTTACACGATTACAAGCCTATTAATGACATAAAACTAAAAAAACATTTTTAAACGAACTATAATTTATTAATCTTTAAATAAACAATATAGTAAAAATCATAATATTAAAGTAAAATTTCATTTTTGTGACCGCATAGACACCTATAGTCTATTTTAAAAATTTTGTTTGCACTTAAAATATATATTGTATTCGAAAATTTTTAGTATTTTAAAATATGATTTTGCATTATTTTGCGGTATTTTAGGCACTAAAAATTACTAAGAAAAGTTAAGTATTAAATGGATTTTTGTTCTATAATGTATATATAATTAAAGCAAAAATCCGGGTATTATTTTTTCTTCATTTTAAATGTGTTTACTTTTTTTAAAAAAAATTATCTAATTCAACCATATAAAAATTACACTTTAAATCATAAAAAAAATAAACTTGTTTATTCTAGGGTATACAATGTGCATACAATTTAAATTACCTAATTTTGTATTTTTTTTACAGTAGTCTGTGTGAGTCATTTTTATAAGTGTTTGTCTATTTGAATAGTAAACTCAATTTACTACAAAATTGTATGCAAAATGATGTATTCTGAGCATAATGTATTGTCATTAAATACACAGATAATATTCCTTTTATTTTCAGATAGCATTATTGCGCATACAATGTTATAAAAGAGCATGATAGAAATTTTTTTAATTAGAAAATATGTTTTTTTTATTTCATAAAAAAAAGGCCAGATTTTTTTTTACCAATAAATCTAAAAAAAATCGAAACATGATAATATGCTTTTTTATAGATAATAATAAGTGTAAATCAGCTTAAAAGTATATAACCAACCACATTTTTGTTGTTTGTTTGTTAGTTTGAAATTTGTTTTTTTAGATGATTTGGCGCATACATTAAACAAAAAAAGCATTTTTTTAACTATTATAACATACTTCTTAAATTATGACAACGACTTATATCAAAAAAATTATTTCGAAAAATTAATTTATATTAGAAACAAAAAATTACATTTTATAAGTAAAATTTTGCATTTATAAAAACAATATTTATGTTAAGTTACAACGTAAAAAGGGATATTTTGTATGTAAAAACGACTACATATAGACATCTTTTATTTAAATTGATTTCATTCTATAATATAGTTTAAAAACTATTTTTTATATTCGTAAGAAATAAGATAAATAAAATCTATTATTTATATATTACTCGCAATATTATTGTTGTGTTTCATATTCGAGTACAAAGGTTTTATATAAATGCATAAGCAAATATAATAGTCAAAAACGTTTTTCTCATATATACTTAAAAAGATTAATCTAGATGACACCGAAAAAAGTGTATATCTATGCATTCATTAAATAAAAGAATAAAAAAAACTTTTTTATAAAATGTTAAATTATAAAAATTTAACGAAAACGGCATTTAATATACTTATATATTTTTAATTTATAGTTTTATTTATCAAATTGTATTTACAGAGACATCTAAATACTAATTATATTATTTAAGCTAAAGTTACTATTTTTTTTTGCATTTTTATATGTAAGAACGATTTAGTACACTTTTTATGTAATAATACAGCAAATTTAAACTTGATCTAGTAGCGTAAAAATTGTATAGAAAGCGGATAAAAAACCGCTTTTTTTCTTTCATAATGGGCATTACAGCCATGCATGACATAAACATTACGGCTAAGAAATTACATCTGATTGGTATAAAAAGCCACTAAGTGAAGAATATTTTTCAATTTGCTTTTTTTTACCTTGGGGTTCTAAACGTGTTTGTTTAAAATATACGTTGTATTTTAACATATTTCTTTTTATTTGGAATGAATACTTTATCATTCCTTAAACAAAATTCTTATTAAAATTCTGTAAAAAAACAAGAAATAAAAAATGTAGTGGTTCTATTTTAAGGGCGCCCAAAGTTATAAAATTAACCTGATTGTTTTTTGTCTTTTAAGTATCTCAATGATATTATTTGAGAAAAATATAGTGTAGTACATACTAATTTAAGATGGGTTTTCTATTTTGTAGGGTTAAAAATTATTCAGCAAAGTAACTTAGTGTTAAGTTCGTGATATCGATTACATTGAAAAGCTTTTCGTACATCGAATTAAATTTCCTTTTTAAATTGTTATGCTTACGTACTTCTGTTTTGGAATTTCGCTTTTTTAATTTTGTTGCTTTGATTAATATATTAAAAATTATCAGCCCTGTATATATATTCCATTTTTTTTAGCTTTAAAAATATTTTGATTTTCTGACCGTTGTAAAAATCCAATTTTGCAATTTTTTTTTATAAACTCACACCAAAAGTAAGATAATGGAAAATATCCGCTGACTTCCCGCCTATACTGAAATATATTACTAGTCCATATATGAGGGTTGGCTTAAAGGTTTTGTATTCAATTTATATTTTGTATTAAAACCATATTTCTATATGTCAATCTTCTTGTCAGTAACGACATTTTTAAAAGATTTTGTATAAAATATTAGTTTTACACGAAATTCTATATCCACTTTACCCCAAAAAAAAATATAAATACAAGAAATATAAACAATATACAATTTTTTGTTTAAATTTAAGTATTCTGTAGTTATACACGTATTTTGCGTTATTGTTACTACTTTACCTTATAAAAGGTCAAAAACTGTACTTAACTAGACAAAAAAATAAAAATTAACGTAAAATTTAGCTGTATAATATTTGCTGTTCTTCTGTATTTTGTATTTATTAAATGCAATTGAAAAAACCCAGTTTTGCTTTGTTTGCATAATCGAAATATTGTATTCACATCTCTGAAATCATATATCAGAAAAAAAAATACAAAATACCAATTAAAATAGCGTACAAAACTATCCTAAAAATTTATTTTTATGTTTTTTTAACTAGAAAAATCTAGGTTTTTGAAAATAATTTCGCATTAAAATATAAATAAAAATATATAACAACATACAAAAAACAGAATAAATTCTTATAATAAAAATAAACAGCTATAAAGATTTAAATTGTTAATTATATTTAATGAATATAAAAAGTATTTATTTATAGTATTCAAAACAATAAAAGTATAATTTTTTTTCGTAACTGCCTTTACACATAATTTAACCTCATATAAAACGAAATTTTTTTTGATGTAATTTACGTATACTTTTCCCTTTGTCCACAATTTTTTTTGACATTTTTACACGTAACAAAAAGCAAGTATCGGCGCTATCAAACTTTTCTTTATATGAAAGTATTGTAAAGGTTATATGATACACACTGAAATCTTAATATAGAAGACTATTTGACAAGCAAAAAAATATACATGGTAAAAATACTTTTTGCTTTGCATGTTTTGGCGTATTATCCTATTTTATTAAATCATTTTATAACATAACTTACATATATTCACTAAATACCTGTATATGGGCATGATTTAAAACCAATTAAATGTTTTATAGTACTTTACTTTTTAAAACAACTTTTTAGTATAGAAATTTCGCTTACAAAACTAATACCTTTTTAAACGTTTTATTTTGTGATCGACTTTAGGCATAAATAATTGTATATATGAGAAAAGATTAAAATTTTTTTCATGAAAAGATGCTAATATTTTTTGAATATCTACAGTATACCTCTTATAATATCTGTTACTGGTTTTTAGCAACCACAAACAACTAAAATATATTTAAAAACAGACGCTACGATTATATCCCATATATTAAGAAACAAAAATATTTTACAATTATCAATATATATTAGTTTTTTTTATAACTTTTACTTTTTTATAAATAATTGTATCGTTTTACTAGCTGACCACTGACACTTTAAAACTAATAAAAGAAAACATAAAAAAATTATTACAAAAAAAGTTTCCCTCTGTTGTTTTTTAAAAAAATACAATTTTACATATTTAACGACACAAACACTTTAAAAAGTTTTGTTTATGGCTGAATAAAAATCAGCGCGCATTTAGAAAAAATTTTGACTAAGCGTGCAAAAATTTTGTAAGGGGCAACAACACATGGATTGTGTACAGCCTTTTAACAGATAAAAAACATTTTTGCTTTTACTTTCTTCTTTGTATTCTGATTTTTTTTTCAGTTTTATCTTTTCTTTTGCGATTGATATTCGTAGAAGATATACTGCACTATATAAAAATCTCATAACATTATTGCAATCATAATACGTACCTTACACTGTGTATTTAAAATTATTTTATTTTCATATACGTTACCATATAAAACGTAATATGCATAATTTTGATATCAATATATGGAACGAAGTGTTAGAAAACAAAATTTCAAAACTTACAGACGACAAGAAACTAACACAAAAAACATTTTTTTTTAAAAATCATGGCATTTACTCTATTTTTTTATACGGATTAATTTTAAATTATTATGTGGCTTTAATACAAGCAATCTAGTTTTTGAAACAACAAAAGTTTATTTTTAGATGCGAAAAACAGAATTACAGCGTTATCTATGTAAAACAAAAACAATTTCTATGGTACCGACAATATTTAATTTTTATTTCTAAAAAAAAATCACTGAAGATTTTGCAAAATATTGCTATAAAAGGGCAGCTATATACAGTATATGCATTTAAAAACATATTTGATCTTCCCTTTAAAATTTTTTGTTATTTTAGAGCACATTTTTTACTGCCTATAACACAAATGACTTAAGTTTAAATTAGCAATAGGCGTTCAAGGCATTTTACTAAAGCTCTATTACTAACGAAAAAAATAGAAAGAAAGTAAGTAATTAAGTATAAAGTATGTAAAATTAATTGAGTTTTTTTTATAAAAACTGTTAATTTAGTTTTTGCAAGAAAAGAAGTTCACGTAAACAAATTTATGGTTAAAAAGGGTCTCTTTAGTGACATGAAGGCATTTACTGATTTTTTTGCATGTTTTGTTACGTTAATTTACATGCTTTTATAGAATATATACTAACATTCGTACTATAAAAAAACTCCTGTATAAAAAGTAACAATATTTATGCATCTTTTTACAGTTTTTAATCGATTAAAAAAACAAGAACAGAGAACCCATTAGATACAAATATTTAGATGCAGTTTTCTGTTCTTTTTCTAGCAGAAAATAAAAAATACATGCTCTAGTAAACAGAGAAAATCAAGGTCGTAATTTAACGCTCAATTGTTATTTTCCAGCGATAATGCAACAACGACTTATGGATTTGTGATGTCTGCTATTTGTCAATTTTTTAATGAGAAACAAAAATGATATACAGTACTATTATCCATAAACACACGACAGGACCAAAAAAAACTTTTTTTCTTAATTTTACGATAAATAAGTTTTGTGTTTGTATTTTTTACAGAGGTGATCTCAAACCGGGTCTCTCTTATTGTAAATTTTTATATCTGGTCACTAGAAAGACCAATAAAAATATACAGTAAAACCCCTTACATATGCAAAAGAAAAAAAAAGGCCAAATAGATTAAATAATCCCTCTTGGTTAGAATTTTACTATGAAGGGGTCGACTAAAATTAACCTAGTTGAACAATTTAAAAGGAAGATTAAACTATAAAAGCAATGTTTGTAAATATTTTTACCATTACAATACATTCTCTCTTCAACCTTTTACTCCAGTCCTATAAACTCATTTAATATATCAGGAAAAAAAAATTGATGCTTGATCCTTGGTTAATCGTAAATGATTTTTCAAGATATCCGAACCATTTTTAGGTGAACAGGTTCTGGATTACTGACATTTATTATTTTCCTGGTTCCTTTTCTATCTTTATTGATATCATAATCCCACTTATTTATTGACTCGCACTCTGGTCCAATAAATTTGGCAGTGTTCATTTATTAACAATAAAGTCCATATTTTTCATTTTTAATAAAATTTCATCCAAATTTTCTGATATATTACTTTGTATATTGGTATCATATCGATTAGTGACGCATAATTTATTGAAACATGATATTATTGTCGAGTCTTTGACATTACTGTATGCAAGTGAAATATATTGGAAACAATATTACAGATCAAATCTCTAAAAAATGATGATTTTTTTTTTCTTCTTGAGATTAATTTATGATTTTAATCAACAAGTGTTTCTTATATAAAGTCTTAAAGGATTTGATTATTCCTTGGTCCGATGGTTGGATTATTAAGGCCGTGTTCGGAGGAACTAAGGCAAAGGTAATATTGCTTGGGGGAGACACATTAAGTGTTGTTGAAGTATTCATGAAGAGTATCATCTTTCTGTTTTTTTTTTCTAGTTTTATATTCCATTTCATCAGAACATCAGTAAATATGCTTCAATTCATCCACGCGTTTTCATTTGAATAATAACTAAGGCATAGAGTTTCCAGATAAACATTTTTTAGACATCTTGGGTTTTTAGATTTCCCTATTTAATTGTTGTCTCTTTTTCCCCGGTTGCCCTTACTATCAGGATAACAGTAATTCTCTCTTTCTCATATTTTAAGCCTTTTGGACTGTGCATCTTTTTGGCTATTGATTTGTCAGGCAGTAATCCCCAGACTAACCCTGTTTCATTAATATTGTGCATGTCCTCTTTGCGAAATCCTGCACATACACTTTCAACTGTAGTTAAATAATTAGTAGCTGCATTGAAATCAGCAGAAGCTGCTTTTTCGTGTACAGATTTGTATACGAACTTACATTTTTTATTCATGCTGTCAATCCATCCATTAGATGCCTTAAAATCGGATAATGAATAAAGGTTAGCAAAATCTAAAGCCTCATGTTTTCAAAGTGCGTATGATATTGGCACATATGCGTTATATCACGCATTTTTAACATACCAAATATAATTTTTGAGTAGTTTTTATTTTTAGGGGTTATTTCTTTTACTTGATTGTTTTCCTGAGGAGTTGCGAGAATATTTGTTTTCTTTTAAGATGTTGTACACAGAAGAAACACAAATGGACTTATAGGCTGCCATATTCCTTTTTATCGCGTATTGTAGTCGTCTGTGTATAGACTGCTTTCTTTTTATCAATTTCCAAGGATACTCTTTTCTTTGACATTTTGTAAGGGGTCATTATTTTCTCCTTATATGCATATAAACACATTATAATTAAAAATAAAGGTATACGGGGGATCATACAAAATTTTAAATATGAGAATAAAAATAACTTTTAATTTTAAAATTACAAATTGAAACAGAAAAATAACATTTGTAGTTGGAAGCGTGTTTCTGATCCATTATTTTTCTTAAAGTCACATTATTGTGGACAATTGGTATAAATTCACAAATTTACCGCATTTATACTGCAATGTATAGAAGCTATATTATATAGGGGTTCCATTACATCGGGGTTTTACTGTAATTAAAAAACAATCACATGGAAGAGTCTACTACAGCATTATTCTATAAAACTAAACGTCATCAGACACAATTGCAAAAAGATCTAAATTCTCTATAAGAGGAGTTTCATATAAGCGCAAAAACTACTGTAATTAAAAAATAAACACAAAAATGCAACTCTGATAAGCTGTCTCTAGTAATACATGTATCTGCTTTATAAATCTATGCAAATTGATCTGGTACCTTTTATCGCGTGCAAAATATGAAAAATCCTGAAAAAAGTAACAAAAAAAAACCGCAATGTCTTGGAAAGTGTGTATTACGAAAAGAAGGCATATTACAAAACCTTATATATATGTTAGATAAGAGCCATTATACATTTTTTTGTGTTAAATAGACTATTCTTGTATTTTCTACAATTTTTTGGCTTATAATTTAAAACTTAAGTGGCAAAACTGAGTAAAAACTATACTTAATAGTATATATTACAATGAACTTTACTAAAACTGTATACAGGCAACGTTCAAAAGTGTTTTTATAGTATTAAAATAAAATTATATAGTTAGAACGAGATTTTTAATTTTTTAATTACATAAAAACGATTAAAGTATTGTCATAAATGTATTTTACCCGTTTTTTTTATTTAATGTGTGTATGCATTGATGAAATACTGCATTAGTTTGTTATTTTAGTACTTAAAATGACCGTATTTTGTGTATCCGGTTTAGCAATCTAAGATGATTAAATTTAGGATTATATTTTTTTTTAATTTTTGTTTCTATAAATATTGTTTATGACTAGGCCTCTTTATTTACAATTTTATTGTAAATAGCCGTAAATAGTTTAATGCAACTCATTTTAGTTCAGATTTTACCCCCTTATTTACACGAAATCCGGAATCGTGTTTTTTAAAGAACAAATAAAACAATATAATTGTAAATAATTACAAATTGGGCAAATAATTTTTTGGTTTTTCAACCAAAAAACGTGTATACTGCTTTTTAAATGTATAATTTATATAAAAACAACACGAAAGACAACTTAACACAAAATATACAGCAAATAAACAAAATATTTAATTTTTTCGGATATTATTTTTTAAGTAGTTACTAATTGCCCTGGTCTTATAAAAAAAACTTAAGACATACTACTAAAATATACAAGAATTGGCAGTAAAAAAATAGCTGAATTTATATATAATTTTTTCACTTAGTATTTTTGGAGTCACACATATATAAATCCCTTTTGCGAATATGTTAATGCAAATGACAGCTATATTGCTTGTAATAAACTATAGAAAAGGGAAAGGCTATTGCCGTATTATTATACCCTAGTTTTAATTTAGCAAAATTTGCTAAGTATTGACCTGATTATCGTCAAAAAACATGCTTTTTTAAGTTTGCCTGTTTCTTATTTTGCAACTTAGATTGTCTAGAGTGTATAGATGTGCTTTACACTGTTTACAAAGATAACACAAACCTAGAATGCATTATTTTAATTTTTGCTTTCTGGTAAATGGGTCAATATATGACATTCTATATAGATTTACTTTTTTTTTTACGACGCTAAATATATAGTGATTTTTTTTATACAATTTGCATATAAAAACTCAATTCAACTACCCCATCAATATTTCTCCATGGTTTTCCGGAAATAAATTGCAAAAAAAAGATATTTACAGGAAATACGGAATTTTTTTTTTTTTTTGCCGTAAATACAACGGCCTGTTTATGGCGTATGTTTTGCCACTAAGTTAATAAAAAACGTACTAATGTTTAAAGATCTAAGTTTTCTATATTTTGATATTTTTTTTATGCACGTATTCTCTAGTGGTACCAATATATTTTCCATGACCATAAAAAAATTACTGTTCTTGTTATTTTACGTTTTGTCGGTTAGCCATAACCACAACAAAATTTGATTTACCTGTTAGGCTGAGCATTGTTAATACGAATTACACAGCATAGTTACAATTTTTTTGGTTTACATTCTATTTTTAAAATACAACATTGGCTACATATAAATTTTCATAAATGTACGTAACTATAAAAACAGTTATAATTCATGCATCACCAGAATGTTTTATGATCATTGATAGATTTTATTTTTCTAAACAAATTTCTTCTAATAATGATTGGTTGTCACAATCCACAACAGTTGTAGATTTATACCATTTGTTGTAATTTGTGACCACAAAATGTGTAAAAAAAACTACATAAGGCTGCTAAGAATTTAGAGTAGTCATAACAAATGTGACTAGAAGGAATTAACATTTATTGTGGCGCGCGTAGCGCACCCTTGGTACTTTTGGGCGCGCGCAGTGCTTCCGTGGTTGTTTTTATTTATTCAACAAAATGGCATTACAGAATCGAACACACGAACGATAATGATAGAATATTATAGCTAACCGACTTAGCTACACAAGCTTAAACATAGAAAAACAATAAAAATATAAACATAAACATTAAAGAAAATATAACAATAAACAACAGCATGTATATAAAAAAAACAATAAAAATTAAAGTTTAAATAGTTAATAAAATATACCTTCCGTGTATTGACCGGGGATATAAAAAAATGACAAAAATTTTTTTAAAGGTTAGAAATACATAAATCAATTATATTTTAGCATAAAAAGAAAATGTGTCTATTTATTATAAGTACCCTTACAAATGACTTATTAAACTGCAAAAATCAAGTTAAGTAACATTTTAAAAAAAATAACGAAATATTGATAGAACGAAAGCAGACACTAAAAAAAAAATCGCAAATGACGATAAAAAACAACAATTTATTCTAAACTTTGCATGTATTCTTCAAAAAAATCTATTAGTAATATATTTCAGAAATTTTGACTTAAAAAAGACAAGTTTGTGCTAACAAAGACATAAAAATGAAACAATAAGAAGGCAAATTTAAAAGTGCATATAATTTATCTTATTGTAAAATCTTGCAGACCATAGCAACGGGAAACGTACAAAAATACTATAAACCAAGAATTTAGACCTCCTTTACAGATTAAATTATAAAAAACGACAGGAAAATTACTTCTTTTTTGTTTATATAATACATTTCTTGTTATAATTGTTGGGTATTTACCCTCTGGCGACATTATTAACCGAGGCGAAAACAAAGATTTTCCGAGCGAAGCGAGGCTGCTGACTATTTTGCCGAAGACAAAATAGTACCATTTCAGGATTGTTATGCGCAGGGCGCTCGCGAAGCGTGTAGCCCGGAGCAACAATCCTGGTTTTGGATTTTGATATTTTGATATAAAACTTATTGTGGTTTGACACAGATTAACAATCTATCAATTGATAGATATGATTGTGTCAAACAAATAAAATAAGTATTTAAACAATAACAATTTAAATAAATAGCCAATTTTAAACGCCTTTTACTAAGAAAAAGAATGCATCCACCCGATCATCCAACAAAAATGCTAAAAGTTATGTAAAATACATAGCCTTTCGTAGGAACCTCGACGTAAAATATACATAAAAAAATTTTATAATAAAAAGCAGTTCACTCCAGAGAAGGTTTAGAACTTTCTTCAATAAAAATATATAATTTTTTCTTGTACATTTTTTGACTAAAAAATAAAGTTTACATATTAACGATTAAGCACATTTGCTATTATATAAAAGCCGTTTTTATAAATTTTATTCGTATGTATTCTTTTTTAAATGGTAGTTTGTAAGTTTTTTAACGCTAAGGTTTTAAAAATTGTAAAATACATGAAATTTATGCATATGTATATTCGCCTTCTTATCATTTCAGTTTATTTCTTTTTTTAGCACAACTTATTCCTTTTTATTAGTCAAAATTTCACAAATATATTGCTGGTAGATTTTATCAAAAAAACTTTATAAGTTTATACTATTAAGTTCATTTTTTATCGACATTTTTATTTTTTTTTACGTGTTTTCTTCGTTTTAAAAAATACGTTGTTATTTTCTAGTAAAAAGAGTACTTACCTTGCTTTTCTAAAGTCATTTGAAAGGTTTAACATAACTAAATAAACGAATATTCTGTTTTTTTCCCAAAATATAATAGATTTATGTATTTCTAACCTTTAATAAAATTTTTGTCATTTTTTTATATCACCAGTCCAATGAACGGGAGCAGTATTTTTATGAATCTTTTAAACTTTTGTTTTTATTGTTTTTTTTATAAATGCGGCTGTTAATTGTTAAGATTTTTTTAATGTTTATGGGATTTTTTTTCATGTTTATTCTATGTTTAATCTTGTGTAGCTGAATCGGTTAGCAATAAGTATTCTATCATATTTGTCGTGTGTTCGATTCTGTTATATGCCATTTTATACAAAAATAACACAATACGCGCTGCGCGACACAATTATTAAGTGTGCGCTGCGCGCACATGGCGCGCTTCACGCGCTACAATAATTAAAGGTGTTTCGAATAAGTATCTTGTTCTAAAGTATTAGCAGCATGTTGTTATTATGCAAAATAAACGCAATGTACATAGTGTAGTCGTTAGTGGCCAAATAAATAATTTTTTTTCTTATATTATAAATTTAATTAAAATTTGCGCGCTTACTTTTGTTTTTTTATTTACAAAAAAAAATCTGTGCATCTACAGCGTTTATTTTCCGGTATTAGATTTTACTGTCGATTTATTTTTTTATAGTATTATATGTCCAGAAAATGTACATTCTAATTGGGGGTCTGAGATTTATGAGTTTTAAGTTCACGACTCACATATATTTTTTATACTAAGAGATTGCCGAGTTTCTCGAGATATCGTGTGAGTTGCAATGTTTTTTAAGTTTATAAAAAACTTTACATTTAGCTATTTTTTTTATTTCGATTTATGTATGGCAAACATATATATCAGTTAAAAATAAACGACTAATCGGGTTTATTTATTATATCTACTTATTATTTACATTTTAAAATTAAGAATGTGCGTATTTCAACTGTGATTTCGGGTCTGCCGGAACAAAATCATATTAACCAAACAATTTTAGCTGTGATGGGATTTACCACACATAAATTACAAATACATATGTTTTTGCATAAAAAAAACATTAAAATTGATTGAATGTTTTTAAAAAAAATTCTTAATACACAAATAGATTTTTTAGCTGCCTTTTCGTTGTAAAAAAATGCTCAAACACATAAAACATATAGTTTGTCATATTTAAAAACTGTGGTTCTATATTATCAACACGCAAAAACATATAATCGTGTACCAGAATACTTTGTATCGTCTACGCACGGGTTTGCAATTGTTTAGACTCGCTTACCTTAGTGTTGTAGTATTTACCGTATTTAAGTTATAACAGTTTGTATTTTGCGGTATATTTTTGTTTTTATATCGGCAAATATGTTTTTTTGTGTGAATCAACATACCAGTTACAAAAACATTTCTAAATCGCACAAAAAATGATATTTTTGTTGCGGTGATTTTGATTTTTCGTATAAATTGAGTTGAAATATTTGTGAAATCCCAAGATCTCGCCTGTAAGATTTTTATTTATATGTTGTCTCGCGACTCTCGGGATATAAATGCTAAAAAACCAGTTTATTACGAATTTAAACTTTTTTAAAGCGTGCTTTGGAGTATACAATTTCCAGACTACTACAAGTTTAAAAACACAATTTTTATCTCTTACACAAAAAGCATAGTAAATAGCAGTTAGTTATAAAAAAACGATTTTACGTATATTGTTACAAATAATGCAAATAACAAAACTACAGTATCTGAACCGCACGTTTTTTTCATTCGCAAACGCGTTGTAAAAATGTTCGTGTTTTTCTTTTAACCTTCTGTTTTGTATTTTTATGTGTAAATGTACATACCGAGTTGAAAAATACTAGCAAAAATACCATTAAAAAATCCCTGGATTTTTTTTATATTAAAAAAATTAACACTTTGAGTTTAATTATATACGTTATAATCAGGCATGATTAGATTTGGGATTTTGACCCGAGATCCCAAAAATCTCCAAATTAAGGATTGTTATTATATAGGAAAATCGAAAAAAAAGCAAAAAAAGATTTTTTTTTGGCATTTTAGCATATATATTCATGTTCAATATGTTTTGTGTATTTATATGAATGAAAATTTAGTTAAAGGTAACGAAGCTATAAGATATAAAAAAATAAATACTAATTTCAGTTTCTATTTTAATTTGTAATTACATGTGTAATTTTTGTATGTTTTTTATTACATAGTACGCCCTGATTTTATAAATTTAACTGTCTTTTAGGCATTTCGTTTTGATCACAGTATTTACTTTTCTATATATATTAATGTATATTTATACAAATACATACTGTACATACGTATTTACAGTCAATGAATAATTAAAACTACAAAAAACTGCTTGTTCATGTCAAAAACATTTATTTTTCGGTTTGCGTTGCACTTTCTGCAGGAAAAATGCTACAAATATACTTTTACTAATTGAAAACGCGGTAAAATAGCTAACTATATAATTATCTCATGTCATTTACATAAAAATGATTTATAGAAAAAACAGAAACTGTTTTTGATTTTTTTTGCGTTGGTTCTAGGTAATAAAAAAAACCGCCGTGGTTTTTTTCTATTTTATAAAAGAGTAAATTATGTCAAATTATACAATATCATATTTTTTAAAATAAAATTTTATACTCATCAGATTTTCTAACAACCAAAAATAATAAAATATCTCAAATCACATTTTTTTTGCATAAAAATATATTTGTAGGATTTTTATATACAACAAGGCAATTAAATTGCTTTTTTTCACATAAAACCATAGTTTATTTTTTGTTTACCCACTTATCTAACAAATTAAAGGTGGCTAGTGGAGTTCAACAAAAGTATTTTATCAAAAACACAATTAAAAATTTTTAAAATAAACTTTAGGTATTTTATCTATTTAAATGAATTTTTTTTGTTTATAGATGCAAATACTATGTATTTAGATATTATATTATATATCACAAAAAGGGATTATTGATATCATAATAATTTTTTCATATTGTAATTTATTCAAATATTACAAAAATTTGCAGAATGTTGTGTTCTTACTATTCGATCTTATTAAAAGTTTATAAGCTAAATTCAAAGACCTTTAATGAAGGAAACAACAAAACAAAGATTTTCTGACTACAAATAAATACTTAGAATACACGCACAAAACATTTTAGAACATAAAAAGCATCAAATTCCTAAATGATAAGCCACAAATTATAATAAAAAAGTGCTACGGAGATCTTTTTTATTACTTAATATAAATAGTTGACTTGCCCGTAGTTAATTCTCGCATTTAAAATATTTTTATGATTTTTACTATATTTTTTACTTTGTGGCTTTTATTTTTACTAATTTGTCGTAAAAGCAATATAAGTTTTTGCTTTGTAAAATCAGTCAATGGAAATAATTGTAATTCCCGTTATATACAGCATCAGTGGCGTAGCCAGCATTTTTTTTGACCAGGGCTAGTCAGTGTTTTTTTTCAAATTTTGGCTATAAAACATGATTTAAATTGACAAAAATCATAATTATTTTATATGAAAATTTTCATTTAAAATT
>JAQFYM010002873.1:0-21086 GCA_034694785.1 Agrenia bidenticulata | reverse complement strand
TACGATCCACAACTAAAGATTAAAAGGAGTATAAAAGGGTATTGATGCACGGTACGGTAAAGTGGAAAAAAGGTAAGCAATAATGGCAAAGGACATACACACACAAAAAAAATAGAGAACGCGAAATTTTTTAAGGATATAAAGGAGTGGGGAAAAAATGACATATAAGCAAGAAAAAAGGTAGTGCAAGATGCATTGAGATATTTAAGCAAACCAATACGCGACGAGTATAATTTGCATTTACTAAAAAACATGAAATTAGACGAGTTCTAAAGTTTGGATTGATTATCAAACAAGAAAGCCGAGAGCATAAAGAAGAAGAAGACAGGATACCAGCTCAAGCACAAAAAAAAAACGATTTGGAAACATTACTAGAAATAATAAAAAGCTTGACGTTAACAATGCATAATAATAATAAAGAATAAAAAATGCGAAAGTATAAGGTAGATATAAGGTATAGAAGTGTGGAAATAAGGTCAAATAGAAATAAACAGCAGACAACGAAAAGATGGATATCAAAGACAAAGTTATAGTAGACCAGGATATCAGACGAAAGGGATTAGTCGAGGATTACCAAGAGACGTCTGAGGAAGTACAGGCAAATATTAAAGTAGAAATATAAGAGGATATAGTAATGAATTGAGGAACATTGAGAATGCGGTTAGATAGAAAACCAAGAAGTTGTACATGTATAATAAAAAACCCGACGCAGGAATTAAGTAGACATTTCAAGGTATTACCGAAGTATTATATAAAAAGATAGACAATTAAACAAAAAAAAAGAATTTGCACAAGAGATGTAAACATGAATAAACTCTAATATAATTAACGTATTTGTGGAGATTTTGATGGAACAATAGATAAATATGATATACGTAAAGCAAATCTAACCATCATAAGGGCTAGACGTAAACGCCGTTTTTTGATACTTGAGCAAACTACTCAGTGATATCACGAAAAAATGACGTAGATATTATGACTACCAATAGATATAAAAGATATTACGAATGTAATAGTGGCGGATTTTAAACCATTTTTCACGCATGAAAAACAAGAACAATTTATAATAATTGTTATTGATACGATATATATGTAAACATAATAGTTACACAAACAAACGGCACAATATCTGTACATAGGTGCAAACATACTAAGTAAATATTAATGTGTAATCAACTTAAAGGAAAAAACGATAAAAGTACCAGTGTAGCAAGATATAGAAAATATTAGTATAATTAAGATGCATTAAAATGTAAAAGAAAGGGCTACAAAAATTCGGAGCAGAGCGGGGAAAAGGGTATTAATGTTTGTCAAAGGCAAAAAAAAAAGCATTACCCATAAAGCAAATAGCATATGTACATGTGAATTTTGCAATAAATGAGAAAGTAGAGGTACATACAGGATCAATTTTTATATTAGCCGAATATAATAGGGATGGAGTTATTACAAACAAAGGAAGCTACGATGTAGCCAATGCATGTTATTTTGTTGCAATTGCTTATTTAACGACAGATATAAGAGTTTTCTGAAAAAGGATAAGGTTTAGGAATGATGGAGGTAGTTTTAAAAGCTAGCATATTAAGTCGTAAGGTAAGAAAGAAATGTATAAAACAGAAGAAATAATTATATGTCTAAAAGGGCCGTTGGAGAAAAAAAGTGAATTTGATAAAAACATTTAACCTTTCATGGTTTCCTGGAAAGGAGAAAATAAAAAATAAAAATTTAAACCAATATTAGACGACAGTGTGAATATTAGTTTTAAGCACAGAAGAGTATAGCCAGAAAGAAAAGCAAGTGTCAATAAACGTATAGAATTTGCGTTAAACATGAGTGATCTAGAAGTCAAGCAGCAAATTTGCAATACGCTTTGTGCGTCAACAAGAAAGATGTTTGGAAGCGAGTTTGGTTTGATAAATGTGCAAATCAGGTAACGGTCCAGATCAAGACTCGATGGGATTTTTACTGACGCTGTAGATGCGCTGTGTGATGCAAAATAGTTTTTTAAGTTATATTCGAAGACTTGATGTAAGCAGATCAGGATAAAACAGAAAGATGTTTAATAAACAGCATCTAAGACACATGGGGTCTTAATAGATTTGTGATGATCCTCTTGGGACTAAAAAATACCCCATCGAAGTCTCACAGGGCATTACGAGGAATTCTAAATAGATATAGTTTGGATTCCTGTAAAGGATAAATGGACGACATAATCGTATATAGAAAAACAGTAGATGAGCATATTATACATATGTGATAAGTAATGAAAAAAAATCTTAGGGTGTGGTCTAGATATAAATTGATGATATAGCAAAATTTCTTGTGCCAAAAGTTAGGTTTCTAGGATTTGAGGTGGGGGAAGAAAAAATAGGAATATCTGAAAATAAAGTGGAAGCATTAAAGAGATACCCGAGACCGAAAAAACTACAAGTGCAACAGTTATTAGGTTTGGCGAGTTTTTTCTGAAAATTTTAAAAGAATTTTTTTTAAAATTGCGCAATCAGTGATAAAGTTAATACAGAAAGAAGACAAAAACAGCAGAGTATGTAATAAAAGTAAACCATAGAGCAGACTTATTGACATGATGACAGACAAGCCCATATTAAGCCTTCCAAATTATGTTTTAAGATTTATAGCCTCATCTGACGCGAGTCCCATTAGGCTAGGAAGAATATTGACGCAAATACATAAAGATGGTTGCAAAGGGATTATAGCGTACGCACGTAGCTTAACAAAGACAGCAGAAAGCCAATTGAAGAGTTATGAATTGAAGATTTATGTCTTGATATTTATACTATATATATGGAGATGTTACTTATATGAGAGACCAGGGATAAAAATGAAAAGAAAGTATGGCATAAACGTTTTTAAGACAGAGCAAAATAACAAAGGAAACTATGCAAATGGATTAATAGCAATTAAAGAGATTTTTTACAAATTGAACATAAGCCGAGGATAACGAATAATATGGCGGATGTTCTGCTCCAAAGCGAAAACGACGAGGGACAAAAGAAGACACCATACGATGAATACGAGAAAGAGGAACTTGGAGTGAGATACGAATAAGAAACCAGCAGATTTGCAATAAGAAAAAACGAGAAAAGTGGTAAAGAGGGATGGCATTTATATACAGTAGATAGAAAAGCTTTAAACACGGATTAGTAAATAAAAAAAAAACGCTACTTTTGGTTGGGATATCCAGTTCATAAAACGACATACAAAAGTTCGAAGGACAGACACAACTGAAAAAGAATGAGAAGGGATTTT
Source organism: Agrenia bidenticulata (assembly GCA_034694785.1). Lineage (NCBI taxonomy): Eukaryota > Metazoa > Arthropoda > Collembola > Entomobryomorpha > Isotomidae > Agrenia > Agrenia bidenticulata. Next base: position 17,822 of record JAQFYM010002873.1, on the reverse strand, counting down.
ATTAGAGTAAATAAAGACATGCGATTAGTGCGCAATTTGCAATAGTAACAATATAATACAGATATATGAACGTGTGCTGGTAGACGAAGTATTTGATAGGATTGAAATAGATACGGTTGGATTATTGCCAACACCGAGTAACGGACAGACATTAGTATTAGTGGCAATAGATTATCTATCCAAATATGTATTTTTGCAAGCAGCTAACCAAAAACAGCAAAAGAGGTAGCGCTTTTTTTTTACGAAGATATAATATTAAAACATGAACGCCCGTTGGTCATATTATCAGACAACCGGAAGACATTGCAAACCAAATTAATCAAGATACTGTGTGACAAAAGGCGCTTAAGACAGAAAAACTAAGTACTATAAAGCCACAAGCAAATGGCCTAAGATTAGAAAAAAAAAATGTTATGTGACATATTATCCAAAGTGGCGTATAACGATAAAAAACATTGGAATAAATATTTTGAGCCTGAAAATGTGGCCAGCATATAAGAAATCAGCTTTGAATGGAACAAAACCCGTTTGAGGTGTTGTATGTAAAAAAAAACCTAACCTCTCGTATGATACGAAAATAGGAAAAGGTAAAGGAATAATATTACCAGATAGAATGAATTAGATAAAAGAACTACAAGAGAGAAAAATGTAAAAGAAATGCACGGCTCGATAAAAAAAAAAGAAGAGGAACAAAAAGACTAGTTGGATGAGAAGTAAAATGGTACTGCAATCCCTTACTTCCAAAAGAATAAAAAAAGGGCCAAATTACAATGATACGTATGTAGTGATGATAGCAATGGTCTAGAAGTAGTCTGTTAAGTGATATGACGGAAAACACACAATTTGGTTAAAAATAAACAAAACTTAAAGAGATTAGAATTAGATAAAAGAGCCAAAAGATATAAACGTGATTACGGGATAGAAGATGAAAACACGAAGAGACCAGCGACAAACATACTGTCAACGACAGACAGAAAGAAAAAACTAACGGTCGTATAGGAACAGAAATCCAACTCAAAAGAAAGAGCAATGAGCAGGATTATGGCGTTATAGGGGAATTTAGTAGCGGGGTCAAACAAAGCGAGTCAAGAGACGAACGTATATTTTATTTGTTGACGATGACAGGGGTTTTTTATCAGTTTTCGCTAAAAAACATTAGTATAAATATTTATTATTTACGGAACCCCTTTGAGAGCAACCACAAAGAATGAATACAATTTGAAAACACTAACTGTTTATCTTTCCAAAAAATCTCTTTTTGTTTACGAATTGTTTTTCATACTTCTCAGGGTCTTCATTATTGTATTTTTCGTCATTACTTTTTATTGCCCTAAGCTAGCGCGGTACCCAAATGTTTATGGAATTGTAAGCGTAGCAATACCCATTTAACTCTATGAATATACGTCTAGACGGCTTCATCTTACTGCTATGCAATCTGGTTTAGTTGGCTGTTTCTTTTTGTACTTTCTTTTTAAATAGGGGTGTGAAAACACAATAACAATGTAGATGTTTAAATGAGTTATAACAAGTGCTGGCGTAATCAGATGATTGATATTTTTTACTTAATCCATTTTCATGCTCTGCATAGTTTTTGCAGTGCATAGTAGAGTATTTGGGCGGTCATCCTTTATAAGTACAACTAAAACAAAGTATTTTTCAAGTTGTAGCTGTCAAAAAATTGAGATGCTGTGTAATTTAAAGCTTCCGTTGGTACACAAACACAAGAAAATCTACTATTCGCAGCCCATATATATTTAAGTTAACGTTTTTAAAGATATCTTGCTTCTTTCATATTGTAACCGCTATACAAGTAAAATCTTGCATTGCAGGTTTTTTTTAAAATGTAGAAAGGAAGAGTTTATACAGTTTGACAAGCTAGTCGAACTCCTACACTTGCAAAGATGCATTGTTTTTTACTTACAATTTTTTGTAACTTGTTCCCTTTTAGGAATAATTTCAAATATAAAACTTAGAGCGACTATAAGTCTTTGCGTAATTGTCATATAAAAACCAGCACTCTGCAATTCTAAATTTATCTTTTCGTTTTTTAGTTTTTTTTAACAGTAGTATTTATAAGTTCAATCCTACTGTCAAAGTATAATATAGATATGTTCACGGATAAAGCATAGTCAGTGCGTAAGAATGCAATCTGCTTACATTTATAGGGTTCATAAAACTGATTATATTAGATTCAGCAAAACATGCAGTTTCTTTTTACGTAGAAAAATAGTAATTGCAAGATATAGAAAGTACCTGCAATTTAACCTAGTATCATTTTTTAAACCACACAGAAAAACATATTAACAGCAGTTATCAAACATTCATACCCACAGAAAACATGAATTGCCAAGCCAAATTTTACAACATTCAGTAGCTTATTTGTAAAGGGAGGGGGGCTACAGCCCCTGTAAAAAATGCGCGCCCTGGGTTTATGTGGGAGTGTATCCCCCCTAAAAAAGTTTGAAGGACCAGTTTTAGGTTTCTGGAGTTTAATTTAGGAAGCGATTTTCGTATAAATAAAGACTTGGGATGAAATTTATTTTTCTAAAAGTTCTCTAAATTATTTTTTATATAAATTTGATGTAAAAAATATTTGACAAAAATATAATTGCAGCTTCCCGATTTTCAATCTTAGATACGGCCCTGACAGCAACAGTTTTTATATATGTTTTTGTTTTGATCAGATTTCATCGATCCATCAATTGCAAATACACCAAGATATCTTTAAACATGTTGCAGAATTACGAGTAAATTACACAAAACTTCAGTCACTATCGATGTCCACTCATCAGACAAAATTGAAACTTTTATATATTTTTATGATTACTATTAAATTTTATTTTTACTAGTTCTTTTAAAAACGCTGACAATTCTACCAATTATTACGCAGTAGTTATAAATTATTATGTCAGTATCAAATAATAATTACGTAAGAATAGACTATTACTTCGAGATTTATATATCTGTCTTAGGTAAGATCGTCGACTCAAGCTAATGTAGCAATCGTTAATCTCAGGTCAACATGAAAATTTTATTTAATTGTGTGAGACAAGCCCGTCGCTTTTTCTACAATGATTTACTGTTTTTGACGGTATGCACAAGCATCGTTAGTATACTTCTGCCTTACAAAAGGAATTTTTTACTTATTTGATGCTTTATGTTTTTTTTAACCAACTGTGTGAATTTTTACAAACAGAACTTTGTTAGAAAGACATTATATACCAGGTGCACATTAAATTCTTAAAAGTTTTTTTAAAATAATTAACACATTTATTTTTTATATAAAAAATGTGAGCTGCGGCGACCAATGTTTTTTAAAAATACGTACAAAAAAAAACCTACAGCTGCGTTAAAGCGTGGCTCGCAATATAAACTCTTTGAAGATCCCCAAAATTTTATTTTACTGCAAACCAAAACTAACACTTTTTATACTGGATAAATAAGAGTCTAAAAAAATAATGTTAAATAGATTTTTAAAAGTTTAACTAAAATTTGCTTGTATCTATTACGAGTTTCTTTTGCGTATTTTTTTTTAAATATATGAAATGGCCTTAATCAATTATTTTTTTGTAAAATAAACCTTTCTTTGTCTCGTTTTTTTTTTTTTTATTTTTTCAAAATGTATATCTTATTTCATGGCAAAAAAAAAGATGTCAACTATATAATGAACATTTTAATGTTAATAACCTAGACTGCTTTTTTAAGTTTTTAGTATATCTTCTTAGTAACTTCAAAAATTGATTAAAATAAGCTTAAAAATTTTACAAAATTAATTGGTAAATATTTATGCGTTTATACCGCTTTTATTCCTAGATTCTTAATTCTTTTCGCAGTTTTTTTGATACTTTTTAAAGCATTTTTTTTACAAGAGAAAAATTTGCCTTGCTTTTATGATTTTTAAATGAATTTTTATATTACATTTGTATTTCAATTGTTTTTTCACTACCATTTATGATAGCTGAAGCTTTTTCTTATAAAGAAAACTTAAAAATTTAAAAATAAAAAATATACTATTGTGTCAATTGTATTTTTTTGTTCTATTGTGACTTTTTTCTGCGCTCATAAGCAGTTTTTACAGAAAAAAATCTCTATGCATTAGAATATATTATAGTATCGTAAAAGCAAAATATAAACAAAAAACATTCTGTCAACAAACTTTTATCCGGTTTTTTATTTAATACATTTATCTTGATCATTTTTAACAACTGATTTTTTTGTTTTTTATACGCTTTTTTATCATGTAATATTATTCTGCCATAAAAAAAAATACAATATGATAAACACTTTTTTTTACTAATAAACTTTATGCAAATACAAATGTACACTTTTTAGTTTTAAACTCATTTAATGGCCTAGATTTTGCAGCATTTTTGCATATAAAAATATAAAAAACTTATGTCTTGCATTAAATTCAGTACAAAAAAAACAATTTATACATGCATGATTGATGCTAAAAGATCACACGCAGTTGTTTTTTACTGTAGATTTTATTGTTGCCTGTAAAAAAAACATAATGATGTCATGGCTTTGTCGTGAAGGGCTTCCAGAAAATAAAATGACAAGAAAAAGGGTACGAATGTTTTTTGTATAAAAAAGGCTTAGGCATTTTTGACAGATAATGCATTTTTAATAAATTGGCATGCAGTCTCTTCATGGGCCAAGTAAAAACAACTGACTTAAAATGACGTTTTTTTATCAAAAAATAAAAATTAACATATTATAAATTCCAATTTATGTTCCTTTTTATTGTTTAAAATACCTTATGTAATCCATTAAAACACGAATTTTTTGATCATTAAGATTTTTTGATTATAAAGATTTTTTTGATTTTTATTTTCAAGTTTTTATTTTCAAGTTTTTATTTTTAGTTGCAAAAGACCTACGTAATCACCGTTTTTTTCGTGTCTATAAAATTTAAGTAATTGCTTCAGAATGCTTGTTGAGATGATATATGGTAAATTAAACACCTTTTTTCGTCTCTGATAAACATATCTTGTAAGATCTGACGCAAAATTATGTCAATAATATATGTAAATTTTTTTGTGTACTATATACAAAAAAAGCCATGTCCTCATATTTGTAACATGCGTATTGTAACACACACAATTTCTAAAACTGCGCCCAGATACATATCGAATTTGGCGTTTTTTGCTTGATATGAAAATCTCAAAAATATAGAATTGACAAAAGATGTATATATTACCTTTAAAGCAAAAAACGCTATTTTTACTTGCAAGTCCAAGCGCACTGGGTGGTTAAAATTCGCCGAGCGCAAAAAAATCAGTGTTTTTACAAATAAACTTGATGTAGGCCAATCTAGTCTGTACTAGAAAAAATACAGCTTGCACAGACCAGACATTCTAAAAAAAACTTAATAAATATATGCACTAAAATGAGAATAAAACTAAACAAAATTGATAATGTAAAAACAGTTTTATACAAACGTAACTGGAATGTAGAAGAAGGCTTTAAAAATTTTATAAAAATACTAGGAATATTTATCCTTTGGAGATAACAACCCCATTCAACAAATGTACACATAAAAATTTGCAATCCATACATTTTGATCATAGTTTCCAATCCCGGGAGTCCGGGAATTGGCCCAAAAAACTAAAAAAAATTATTCCGGACAAAAAAACGTGATCCCGGTATCCCTTATTAAAAACAGTAAAGTTTTTTGGAGTTAATAATTTTTTTTTGCAAAAATATTCTTTTACATATAAAGTCAATATGCAGAAATAAAAAAAATGTAAAATCTGAAGATAAAATACTTTCAATTACTTGTTAATAAATAAAAATTATTACAAAAAATACTTTTATGACTATAGTAAATTTAAGATAAAGATTTTTTATGGTCGCTAAACGATCATTTAATTTTTCTTCGCTTTTGTTTTAAATTTTTTTTTCCGTTAAGGCTGCAATAAAAAAGGAACTCCTTACAGTATCGGATTTTATTAAAAAAATTGCGCAAAAAATAAAAGAGTATACGAAACAACACAATAAATAAAGCATTTACGATAACCTTAAGATGTTAGAAGAGTATTCATATATGAAATGGTACAGTGTAAATTATGCTTTTTTGTTGCTGTAGCCTGATATATATCGCCCAAAACTTTTTTTTATCTTTTCGCGAAATCAAAAAAAAGTACAAATATCATGTTTTTTTAAGTTTTTAAAAATTCTGCCAGATTGCGCATTAAAAGTTATCGAGACAAATTTTAAAATTTTTGCATAGTATAAATGCATCTAAAGATATGTAAAAGTCTCTTATAACTATCGATATAATCTTGCTTCTCATCAAAAAAAACTCTTTAAACATTTTACCATTTAATAAACTAATTCGCTAAAAATATGCAAATTGTTAAAACTTATGTAATAATACACAATATATGTGTATTTACTTTTGTTTGATAGCTTTTATGAAACCATTTTACTTGTAAAACTGTGTGAATGTAGTTCCATAGTTTCTTGCCGGTAGGGGTAAACATTTAAGAACAATCCATTATGCTAAATGCTTATTTGAAGTTTATATAAAAAAAATACACGTCAATTTATTCGCCATAATGTGCCATTTTAATGTAAGTTTATTTAGAATACATTAAATATGTTGATTTAGCTAATTTAGTGTATAATAGTACGCGTGAATAGCAGAAATTGCAAGTTCTCTATGGTTCGCAAATACGAACCACATACACAACTACAAATAGTGTAATACGGTCTTTTTCACTACTTGAAAAGGTTTTGGTTTCATTTTGAAAGACAAAAAAAACTATAAATATTTACTTTTATAGTAGGTACGTTTCTGTGTCTACAATTTTTTTTTACGAAATAAAATAGCAACAATTTTAATCGCAGCCTTTTTTACACATAAAAAAAATCCCACGATCCCGGGATCGCTTTTTTTGTATGATTTTTTTATCCCGGGATTGCGAGAAACTCTTATTTTGATACGAAAGATACGGATTCTTGTGCAACGGTATGTTATCGTGATTTTATTTTTAGTAGGCTTTCTTAGACTGTACTTTTAAGCAAATAATATATAACGAAAGAACAGGAGAGAAATTTATATGTTGAGTATATTATTAATGCTAACTTTTAGTGCACTCTTTTATGCATTTTCTAAAAACTTTACGATAAAATCATCAAAAGGGACCAGACGGATCCAAAAACTAGTCAGCAGCAAGGAAAATTTACAAACGCAAAAAAATATGTACAAATATATTAGAAAACATAAATCGAACAGATTATCTATAGAAAAAATGGCACATAAATACTTTAAATCTCGATTTGATTCTTTTTAATTATTTTTACCTTTTTAAGTTTTCTTAAGTTATTTTCACAAACCAAAAAAATGTATTTACTGTGTTTTAAAATTCACAATGCATATTTGCTTACATTAAATAGGGATTACTAGACATGAACTTCTTTAGACTATATGAACTAAAGTAAATCTATATAACGCAAGTATAAATCTTATTATACCAAATTTTGTCGTTTGACAACAACTATAGTTAAAAAAATGTACTTTTTGTGTAAAAACCTAGCTAAATAACCCTAATTATCTACAATAGCCATTTTTTTATAGTTTTTGGCAACTAAATATTCCAAGGGATAAAAACCCGTTTCATCGTTGTCGTTTTCTAAAGTTATATAATCGACGGGAAAAAAAATTACAGGTACAAAACTTATAAAACAACCTTAATGCTAGGGTTTAAACAAAATTGAAATATTAATGAACGTGATAACTATACACCTTTGTTTCGTATTTAAACTTTGTATTACAAAAAAAAAGGTCTGGTTTTATTTATTATATGATTGTATTCTGCATTACACTTTCTCGGCATAAAAATCGCCGTTAATTCTTACTTATTCTTTTAAGGCTTTTAAAACAATGATACGTATAAACCTTGCGTTTTTGTGCTTTGTTTTTGTTTAAAAACGTAGTGTAATTGTTTTTTTCAAAAAAGGGTTGCCAAAAAAAAAATATGTACAAAAAAAAACAGCAATACACATATCCTGTTTTCTTTTGCATTTTTAATACCAAAGAAGTGGTATAAAATCAACCTGGATGTGCATTAAAACAAAGATTTTTATAATAGTTTACATAATATTTTACGTTTTGTGTTTTTTTTTTTGATTTGTGCGTATAAACCCTAAAAATTGACCTCCATTGCAAGTAAGTTCGTATAGTCAAAAATTTATTTTTCATATTACCGCGTACAATTTTTTTTTGTATGTTGCTAAAAAAAATACAAGCAAAGTTTTTATTATGTGGGACATTGTATAAACGAGAACAGCAGAATTACAAAATAGTTTTTTTATATTTGCAAAAAACTATAAACAAATATCTTTGTCAATTTTTAATTAAAGGATAGAATTTTAACTAATTCTGAAGTATTGATTATTTAAAATAGATGAGGCTTTTTTGTTTTGAAAATAATAGCAAAAAAATGCAGAGGGTAACAGAAGGTAAACAAATACAGTGGAATGTACCAAAAAGTTACAGAAAATTTGCAAGGTAAGACTACCCCATATTTCACACCAGTGGCGTACCTAGTTATCCGTGAGCCATGGGGATGTCAGTGTTTTTAATAAAGTTGGGCTTAAGCCTATGTTTTTATATGTTTTTTAATGTTTTTCGATGTTTTTAAGTTTATAATTCGTTTTTGTAATTTTTTTTTTCTTTTTGTATTTTTATCATGAGAAAAATTTCAATACGAAAAAGACCCGTTCCCTTTAGTTTCGGAGCAACAAATGTCTAAAAGGGTGCCGCCTTCGTGTTCCCTCTTCGGTACGCGCCTGGTTTACACGAGCCTATTATTCTAGTATGAATACTTAAAACCCCTAGTATTATTACTTTATACATAATTATATGACTTAACGAAAGTATGTACTCTGTAGACAATAAATTAAATACTTGGTTGTAAATATACTACTTTCTGTTTTGTTATTAAATACCTAATAAATTTATGTTAGTAGCCTTGATAGTTTTGCAATAATTTAAACGAAGAAAAAACTAACGGTTTTGAGGAAGCTAATATACAAACCCGGCACAAGTTTAACATGATTTTCTACCTGTGAGTTGATCCCGGAATTAAAAAATTACACTTGAAAGAAGGTCTAGCCGTAAATAATTTTCGGTTATTGATTAAATACTTTAGATCTATTTTTCTAAAATTTTTAGTGTTATACGTACAAATTTATCCTCGCAAACACCTTCCTTAGGGTCTGATAACTTTAAATCAAAATTTTGAAAAAAAAAAATTAGAGAATACAAAATATTTTTAATTTCAATTATAGTCACTTTATGTTACAGTTTGATAGTAAAGATCACATAATCCATTAAGCGTCATTTGTATGTTTTTTGCGTTCGAGGACTATAGATAAAACTCATTACTGCTTTTTATCGTCACGTAACGTTTTTACTGTGTAAAAATTTATAAATTACCAGAATAGTATTTTTTTTTGACCACAAACATATTAGAACCTGAGTTTACAAACTGGCTCAAATGCATGTTTCATTTGGCCTTACATGCCTGATCAATGTGTTTTACAAATTTAATGCGTAAAAATTGTGTTTTCTTAAAATATTTTTATTTTATTCGGGAATTTATAGCATAAAAAAATCCCAAAAACAAAATAAAACAACGTACGTAATGCATACTACAGAAATACTGTAAAAATGTAATTCCGGGTTAATACAACATATTGGTAAAAGAAATCAGTCTATGAGAAACCTAAAATAAAACCATTTGTCTAGTTTCTCTTGGCTGCAAAATACACTGTTACAATTAACATCGTAAAAAACGGGTTTAATTCAGAGTCACTATATAAATAAAAGATCCCCGGATAATCATGATGAAATAAAAGGGCAAAATAACAGGTAAACGAATCTAAAATGACTAAAAATAATATAAGGGGCGGGTATATAAATGGTCCAAAAACAAAAAAGTTAACAACTAAAAGGTCCAAAAATGAAAAGGGACTGAAATTTATTTAGGTCAAATACAAAATTTTTCATACAAAGTAGGGTGGTGATTTTTTATTGGCCCAAAAAACTTTTGCATCTTTTTTCTTTGGCTCTTTTATTTTTAGGCCGTTTTGTTGTCGGTCTTTTAGGATTACAGCCCTTTTTATTATCGTACTTTTTTTTCGTATTTTTTACGGATCGCCAAAAAAAATTCAAACAATACAAAAAGCGATTTCACATACAATAATTACTAACATTTTGCTGCAATAATTGTAATCAATTAGATTCGAAGTTCGGCTGCCAGTGAAAAACAAACTGAATAAAAATTAAATCGCAAAAGTTTTCTTATACATTTCTATATGCTTTTGCGAATTTTAAATCATCTCTCGGTGTAATATCGTACAGTTTAATTTGCCCGCTTTGCGCACGTCAAGAGCAGGTAAACGTTTTTTCGGGCTCGGTAGCACTTTTATTTTTTTGGGGCCCCCTTTAAAAAGGAAATACATGAAAAAACGATAAAACGCAATAAGTTGCGCCTAAATAGTATTTTATCGGCTTTAATGTGCGGTAAATCAAAATAAATAGGCTTGTGTAGATATTTGTCTTTCATTTGTAAGCAAAAAATTATATAAACACTACTCTTGTACTTGCAAAAAAATTATATACGTTTTAAAATGCGTGTTTAACATATAAATGTAGGCAATCGTACTTGTTGCAACAAACGATCCTTTTTAATAACTATATATTAATACGGCCGAAAATGATCTTAACACGTTTTGATACGCAAACTGCAGATAATTCGGTATAAAAGTGTACAAGTGAATACACTTAGGATTTTCTAATATGCTTTATACGCAATAAAAGGCTTCTTACTGTTATGATTTTATCTTTGTTAGAATTAAATTTTTTATTACATCAAAAAACGCAGATGAATTTACTAGGTTTGTACAGTGCTGAATTGCCCTAAGCAAACCTTTTTTTTATATTCGTTGTACATTTTTTTTTAATCTCATGTTAAAAAAAATTTCCGTATAAAAAAATATAGTTTTCTTTTTTAAAAATTTTTGTGTGCATTTTTGTGTAATTGCGTTTTCATACGCGCAAAAATAAAACCCGTTGTTTTAAACTTGTTATTTCGTTACTATCCGCATAAAGTATATTGTAAGAGCTCAGCGCATATTAAGACATTAATTTAAAACCTTACTTTTTTTAATGCATGTTAATGTATATTTTTGAATTTTGTATTCGATATATATTATATATTATCAATATATTATTTTTGTTTTGCTTTAAACCTTAACTTTTGTTATACGAAAAAACAATGCAATTACTAGTAAAAAATGCTTCCTGACATCAAAAGATTAAACCAAAAACAAAAAATTTATATTTTAATAAAAAAAAACGACTTTAGTTGAAAGTTTGCGTATAGTTACAAATACCCCTATTGAAGTTTGTCATTGCATATACTGTTAATTAAAACTAATATTACAATTTTTTATTTTGCTGTTAATGGCTTTTTGTCGTTTCTTGGGCACGTTTATTTTAAACATTTTACTTATTAAATCTTTTTTTACAATGTGTGCATAGTCTATCACTAATCAGAAAAACAGTTAAATTTGTTTTGTGAGCTTTTACTTTCAATATTATTTTTATTTTCTTTTTGCGATAATCATCTCATAGTATTTACTTCTAAATATGTAATTAAAAAATGAGGCCTTCTTTGTCCGGTGGTCCGGGGCACATGCCAGCAGTGCATTCATGTACTTGCCTCTGGCGCGAGTGCACCGAACGGCAAAAAAATGCAAAAAAAATTTCCCCACGAAAAAAAAACGTTTTGCGGCAATTTATATTGTAAATGTTAAGCTGGAATAAAAACTAAAATTTAAAATAGTTAACTTAAAAAAGTTTACTAATAAAAACCAAAAAAGGCAACAAATATAGAAGCACCAAGGCTATATTACATTTTTTCGGGTTTAAAACTGTAAAACATTATAGAATGAGTTTTCCTACCGTAAAGGCTAATTATATAATATCTTTTGTTATAACCTGTTGAGCCAAAAGTTCTTTCTTTAGAATCTGGTCCTGAAAGAAAAAATCATTTTTTGCATATATATATGGTCACAGACATCATGTTTTTTTTTCTCTTATTCATATGAATCTGAGATTTTGGTTTATTACTATTTTTATATGTATAATTGCACCAATATACATTTTTATCTTCAACTGTTAAAGGAACTCATTATTTTATCTATATTATATTAGTTTTTTAATTATGCATGGTAAATATATTTACATATTTCAGTCAACAAAAAGTTGCATTTCATATGTCCATAAGTTTTTTTAGCTATTTTTTTAATGGAAAATGCAAAAGTAAAAAAAGTATTTTACAATAATGAAGCCCTCTACACAAGATTACATATATAGCTGTAAGTTTTAACTTCATATTTAACACTTTTATAATTTTTATAAGCGCAAAAATAAGTTATAATTTTTCTGCTGCAACTTTATACGCTTTTTGTATCAGCTCGGTCATTTTTTCTTTTTAAAAAATACTTGTTAGTTTACTAATCGCATTTATAAGCAAAAAAATTTAAAACTTTTAAAATTTGTTTAGTAAAAAAAAATATTGTCGAAACAATTTTTTTTAAGCAGATTTTTCAACTGTAATCAGATAAAACTATTTTAGCTCCCTTTCTACAGTTTGCACGTTTTTGGTCGTTGTCTTAAATGCTATAAAAAATTATATGGTTAAATTTATTTGTCTTTACTGTTTTTATTATTTTTTTTGTAGGTTAAATTTTTGTTATAGTTATTGATATCTATTTTTTGTATGTTCATTTTCTAGATCCTAGTAAAAATAGTATTTTTATTGTGAAAAATTTCCTTAACGCATTTGACTTTTATTTCGCATTTATTCTTAGTTTAAACGTATATTTGTCGTGTTTTTTTTTGTTGCACAAATTTTCATCCCGACGAAGGCGCGTGCTCAAAAGGAGAATAAAAGGGTTAACCATTCTACTTTTTGGTAAAATTCTACGCCTGAATTTAATAGGGTATAACATTTGTGCAGATATTTTTTTGATTTTCCTAATCTAAATATAATTTTTTATATATAATAATGTATAAAACATCAATAAACAATGTTTTTAAGCTGTATTTCTAACATAAAAACTGACTATCTCCCTGTACAAAAATTCCGTGGCGCGCTAATTTCATAAACTAAAAAGGTGTAAAGTAAACCTTTTTAAAAATGTATAAAATTTATGTATGCGAAAAGTATTAGTACGTTGTTAACGCGTTAACTTTTTGCCACCTCACACAAAATGTCGTATTTTTAACAAAAAAAAAACAAATAAAAAACATATTAGCATTTTTTTGTAAATTCATAAAAGCAAAAGTTCTGAAATTGACATCATAACAAAATCTATATAAAAAAAATATCATTAACTAGTTTTTCTAACGGCTTGAGCTTATAAATACTATATTATAGAAAACTTTGCTTTATGTCATTGTAGTTGGAGATTGCACAAAATATTTTTGCTAATTTACAGTAAAAAATATAAATCGAACCAATAAATGTTTTTTACTCTAGTGAATTTATTTACAAATTATTATTTTTTCAAATTTATTCTGAACATATAATTGATAACCACATATCGGCGTGCCATGTTTTCCTAAATATTTTGTCTTTTTATATTTCATTCTCATTGTAAGTAGTTTTTTTTAACTATTATGTAGTTTTTATTTTTTTATAATAAAAGAAAAAAAAGAAACTAAAATGTGATCAAACTTTTTTTGTGCGGCGTAAATATATAAAAAAGACCAATGATTATAGACAGGAATTACAAAAAAAATTAAAAATAGCCAAAGCATTCTTTTCGTATGTTTTTTTAAGACTAAAATAAATTATTTTTTTTATGATTTTTTACATGTATACTTTTATTAAGTTTAAATGGCAGTGCAGTGGCGTGCCCAGATGAGGGGAAGGGAACAGGGGGGTTCACACCCCCCTAATTTAGAATTTTCAAGCCTTAATTTAAGGGGGTGTATTTTTTTGCGCAGAAGTTTTTTTATTTTTAGAAATCAAATAAAAAATTTTTAATACCAATTTTTACATAAACAAAAAATTTTAAAACATTCATAAATTATGTTTTAAGCCTTATTTTTGAGAACAACACAGACTACGTCCCCTTACAAATATTCCTGGGCACGCCACTGGAGCATTGTATACGTAGATGCTGTATGCGTGTGATACAACAGACTAGTGTAAAAACATTCTTGCCCGCGCTTTCATACGTGGAAATCTTTTTTTTTTTTGCGTTGAATGCAATTTTTCCGATTCCCTGTTTTAGTCACTTATAAAAAGCTATTTCAAAAAACATGAAATTAAAAATATAAAACAAATGCAGAGTTCTGGGTATATGTAATTATTTTTAGCACTATAATCTACTTTTTTACTTTTAATTTATCTCTAATTCTACTTAAGTTTTTTAGTTGCAGAGAAATCAGTAAACAATAAACCAGCCATATGGTATGACCTTAAATATTTTTTTTGTATTTTTTTATGCAGTTTGAAAAAAAGTATATGCAGTTTCTTTTTGTTTTTGTAAATAAAAGTGCGTAAATAGATGATGCAAAACTGTTTAAACAAAGGTATTGCCAATAGAAACAAAGATTTTTTGCTACTTAATGATAGATTCATGTGTTTGCAAACCAATTAAAAAAATACATAACCACCAATAACCGCTTTAAAATGAAAAGTCTCAAACGGACTTTCTTGTAATGAAATTTTCTAAAATAACCCAATTTTGAATTTAATTAAATTTTCATATTATAAAATATTTAAATAAAAATCGAATTCGCATGCGGTTAACTAAATGAAAGAAAACCTTTTTTTTTTTTTCACTCGAGACTAGACACTGTATATTTATTGCTGTAAAACCCGAATATTACACTAGAAAGAGTAAAACGGCGTATTTTTATTTCTACATCAACGATTTATTGTAAAAAAACGTTTCATTATGAATTAATATAAAACCATACTTTAATTTACTTTTTATACTGTATTTGCACAAAAAAAATATAATTGGTTTTTATTTTGTAGATAAATATACTGACACGTCTTAAAAGTCATATTTTTAACAATTGCTTATAGATTTTATAGCTTGCAATATATGTTGTGCTTTTTCTATACTGAAAAATCATGCATACCGAATGTTTTACTTAAAAATTTAACAAAAAAACATATGTAAAAATTAAAGCAAACAAGTTTTATATGTATTTACTATACTTTTTATAATGTTTGGAACTTTTATACTTGCTTACGCAAGAAATTTTCTATTTTTAATGATTCTTAAAATTTTCAATATTTACAAAGGTTGCTTTTTGGCTGTAAAAAAAAGTTGCTTAAGTATACAAAAATAAAATTTAAGTTGTATTTTTTATGATTGCGGAGGCAAAATAGAATGTTTGTCTTGTATACAATTCTGTTTTTAAATATAAAAAAGCAACAGTGCAAGCATTTTAACCTACCAACATAGTAAATCTGTTTGATTAATATGATTTCTTAGACAACGCAATACTACAATTTTAGTTTTTTTATCTTTTCTTGCAGTCTTTACTATATCATGCGACACAATAAGGGAGGTAGAAAAAAGAAACTCAAAAAATCTATATGATTAAGATATAAAAAAAATTACTTATGTGTTTTACAGTTGCATTTATTGTGTAAAAATTCGAATTTTACCTTATTTTTACTAAGTCTATCTGTAAAGTATACAACAAAAAAAATACATGTTTATGTTAGACGCTTATGTTAGCGTCATGGTTCTCAAATATATGATAATTTACTACGCTGATTATAAAGGAATGTTAACTTACAGAAGGTCTGTACATAATTATGAATCATCTATTAGACATAAAACATTACTTAAAAAATACTATAGTTTAGAATCTAGAAGCATTAGGTATGCACTAAAAAAAAAAAAAAAAAAAATTTTTGTGGGATTTATATAGCACATCTGCATATACTTTCTATTATAC
Source organism: Agrenia bidenticulata (assembly GCA_034694785.1). Classification (NCBI taxonomy): domain Eukaryota; kingdom Metazoa; phylum Arthropoda; class Collembola; order Entomobryomorpha; family Isotomidae; genus Agrenia; species Agrenia bidenticulata. Next base: position 1,810 of record JAQFYM010002873.1, on the reverse strand, counting down.
CATGCTTGTTTATTTAGCAGGTGTGTTCACCCCCATTAGTATTGGCTGTTTTTTAAGATTAAATAAAAATGCTATAGTTTTATATTAATAGCCTATAATAAGCTACCATTTTTGTCAGTTTATTTTTAATAGTTTTTTTTTTTGCCTATTGCATTTTTATTTCCCAAATAACTTTATTGTTTTTTTTGCCTTTCAATGCTACTATAATACATAATTACCATATAGACTTACATTATATTTTTTTGGGCTACAGTTTTGGTGTAACATTCGGTGCGTTTGACACATTTATGGTTTTCGTTTGGTTCGGCTCGGCTCGGGGTTGGTTTTTTTTGCGGGTCGGTTTACACAATCAACCCCATGTACTGGTGATCACGCAAATATGGGAATTATATTTATTTTACAGTTGCAAATATCTGAATTTAGCTCAAAAGTGCACATCGTGTAAGATCAAGCTTGCAATCTGATTTATCCAAAGATTGCTAAAACTAGCATTATGCATTTTTGGATAATTCCACTGTCCCCATGTACAAAAAAGACAATAAAAAACACTTTAAATTATTTTTTAAGATGCAAAATTTGTACGTCTCGTATATCAGATAAAACATTTGACCCACAAATATTATTAAAAAGTTTAATGCAATAATGAAAGAAGATTTTGATAAAGAAATAATATTGTTTGATCTTCCAAATTTATTATATATATATTTTAAGTTTTTACTTGATTTTGATATTTAAAAATCGTCTAAAAATTGTTATGTAGGTAAACATCGGCATTTAATATGTTATGCATTACATTTTAACATGCATGTTTTATTGGATATGCACGTTATAAAATTCTTTACAATTTTTCATGAATATTCTTCAAAGAAGTTAGAAAATGACTTCATGCTGTAAAAACAAAGATTTACTGCAAGTTATGCGTTTTTTTATATTTTTATAGCAGAATGATTTTTCAATAATTGTTAGTAGATTCTGATGCAAATAAATAGAATTAAAAACAGATGTTTAAAACTTACAAGAATGCAGTCTGTGTCTACTTCTAAATAACCTTTGGCAAGCAATACTTTTTTAGGGAATATTTTTATTCTTTTTTTGGTAGTTATTAAACATAAAGAACTACTAAATGTATATTTTCGTAAAAAAATTTCTTTTATATCTATTTTCTTCTAAAAAAGGCATAATACATATGAGCCTTTGTTAAGACTGTGCCTTACGCTTGGTGATTGGAATCTAATTTTTTACTATTGAACTATACCGGCATATATACTATTCGCATCGCAAGTTGTCAACAGATACGATTTGTGTTATACGATGATAGCTTAAAAAGCCCAAGTGACAACATGCGCAGAAAAAAATTGCAATGTAAAAATATATAAAAATAACACGCTATAAGGTAACAGCGTTGCTTTAACAATTATATACAAACAAAAAAGGCACCAGATCAGGTTTTATACTGACTTCCGGGTTGAGAGTCGGATTGGGCAAATTGACATAATTCTTTATTTTGTTTTCGAGTCGTCTAACATTACTTCAACCGTTTTTTATAAAATCAAAAATGGGAAAGTTATTTAATTAAATTTGGTTTGCGTAAAAAATTAACGTTTAAAACTTAAATATCAAAAACTTTGCAATTTTAACCCAGATGAATAAAAAAAAATCTCTTCCTATAAAATTCAAAATATTTATTTATTTTTTAATATAGTAACTTATTCCTGTTTTTTTACTCATATATCCCCTATTTTATAATAACCTTTTTACTAATAAATTGTAGGGCGTTAACGGAATTTCCAGTGGTGGGCTTAGGGTTATT
>JAQFYM010002872.1:0-21100 GCA_034694785.1 Agrenia bidenticulata | reverse complement strand
TACCACGTTCGATCTTAAGGGTTACTTTATAAAATTGGTTCTAATGCGCTTGCCAAATGAATTAAAATTTTAATAAAGTAGTGGCCCGTACACGGGCCTGTCAGCCCCTAGTAATAATAATAATCTACTTGCAAGGAAGTTTGAATTGAATAAATACAATACAATACAACAGCATTGTATTGTATCATCATCTTAAAAAATTACTCTAATCATCTAATCTAATTTTGGGATGAATGCACTCTGGATAATTTTAGTTTGGGATATTTATAATTTTGGATAAAAACTGTTTATCCATTACCAGTTTGGATATTATTTTTTGGGAATTTGACCTATAACCCAGGGTATATACTGAGGGACCTTGGCAAGGATATTCTAGCTGCTCTATAAACTAGAAACGAAGGGACTTACGAGTGCTCAGCCCAAGGCTTAGTATTTTCGACAGTCAATGGAATGAGAACCAAAGGCTCCTCCGGAGGAAGAGGTGAAGGGTCCCAAACCAGTGGGGGCTCCTCCTGAGGGATCTCCATGTCATCCGTCGCACTCAGAATGTAGTCCACGATGTTGAATTTGGAGAGGTCGATGCCCGAGTCTGGAGTTGTGCTTCCCATGACCCCCTGCTCATATAATTCACACCCTTCAATTCCCATTCACATTTCCCTTATCATTTTATACTAAGGAGAGGGTACTTACATAAATCTCCGCCTCCTTCTTCTTATCAGCCTCCAAGGGCTCCATGCTCTTATATCCCCTTGTCTTTAACTTAGTGCCACTTAGTGGTTAGCTTTAAAAGTTTTCAATCTCCATCTTTTGCTAATGAAGGGGCCCATTTTGGCGTGGACTCCCAAGTGACACCTAGTTGAAGTAATAGTGTGACCTCTGCCTCTTTATGACCGCAGTGATAATAATACAAAGTAATCTGACAATGATTGTGATCTCTGAAGTCAATGTTGTGTGGAATTTGGAAGAGAACTATTAGAATTAGTGGATCATGTAGTTTGATGAAGGTTCATGTAGGACTGCAGAGCTAGTGCACAGGGACTTCTCCTCTGAGCCTTTTGCGGGGAGCACTTATGAAATCAAGGGCTCGATTGAGTCAGAAATGTCAGAAGGCTGGATTAGATTCATTTCAAATTCCCACTTTTTAAACAAGAGAGAATGTATGATAAGCCCATGGGGGGACTAAGATGACCGTCTTGAGCTTATCCCAAGGCCCCTCATCACCAGCTCCACTCTCCACACTTGGAACTTTCCTAGAGACTTGATTATAGAGTGTAATTGTAATCTAGTGGTGATGTGCTATAATATATCCCCCCAGTACGGCACTGTTCCCCATAATACTCGAGCCCCCACACCAATCCACATGTAAAAAGGATTGCCAAGTTTAGTACATGTCCAAATGTCCACGTTGTATAATAACACAATGGGATGACTCATGCTCTTAAAATGTTAGGAAAAAGAACTCGTTGTTTACCTAACAAGAGTGAAACTAGATTGATTTGGAATGGCTATAGACTAGACAGGGTCCTTGGTAGAGACCAATGCTTTTTGAGGGCAAAAGGCCTATGGTATCCAAATCAGACATCACTGACCTTTAACCTTTAACAATGGTAACAACTTCTTGTACTTGAACGACTCGGATGTCCACAGGGTAGACTCAGAGCAAATATAATACAATCTGACTATTATCAAGGACACGCTCAGTTACCCCACAACATCATCGGAGGGTGTAACGGGGGGGGGGGTCAAGAGGGTAGAAAACATTTGCAGTCTTGCTAGTTTGGCGCAGAAGACAATTACATTGGCCCCGATTAGCCCTTATCCCGTCTCGTCACCCCTCACTCTTGGTCTATTGCGTCTGGGTTTGCATGCGGGCAGGGTTGGTAGGTGAAATTTCAAGTGAAAAATGAAAGATGAAAAATGATTGAAATTTCATGAAAAATGAAAAATAAATATGGTTGAAAAATTAAAAATGAAAGTTGAAAACTTGAAATTTCAAGGAAGTTTTTTTGTTGAACAATGAAAAATAATAATAAAAAAATATTCTTTGAAATTTAACGAAAAATTTAAAATATTTGAAATTTCATGAAAAAAAAAATTCCATGAAACCAGTCAATTAATTTAAATATCGAAGTGTAACCAAATTTTAAAAAATCTCCGCAACTTCCTCGAGTTTCCCTCATTCAAAATTATCACTTTTCATCTTTCAATTTACAAACTTTTACAAGGGCCTTGAAAAGTAAACTTGTATTATATTGAATTTTTCAAATTTTTGAAATTTTTCATTTTTCATGAAAATTTATTAATTTTTTTGAAAAGATGCTAACCCTGGATGCGGGTGTCCATATCGGTCGTGACCGTTTCTGAAGTTTGGATTGAGATTCTGGGGCTGCCAGTTCGTAAGGGTTTGAGAATTCAGAATATAAAGTTCCCCTTGAAGTTAATTTTTGCATACAATTGAATGGAAAAGTCCAAGACAATCTCAAACTGCCCCCTTTCAAGAGCTCAAAAACTCCCTGAATCCCTACCGAGCTACCCTTAACTGCATAACAAAGGTCAGCCACCCTTATCTGGGCCTTATCTTACAGAAAATATTCTGGAGAAGAATATCCATAGGTCATTTCATTTGAACTTTACTTTCATTGTCTTTCCGATTTCAAAACACTGTGTAACTCAATTACTTGGTAGTTCTGTACAGAGTGTTATTGTTACTGTTGTAGATGCAAGCCCCTTGGGGTCACAAAGTTCTCGACTCTAATCGTTGAAGAAAATCAAGAATCCGACTGTCCATTGTTGACGATTGAATTGGGGATGGTTGCCATGGATATTATTGGCATGATGTGGAATAAGAGATTTCGTCAGAGAGCTTAGTCGACGTGGCACGAACTACGAATTTCTCTCTCCTCTTTCCTCCTTTCAATCATTCGAGCTGAAAGTTTTGCAAAGAACTCTTGTCTCTCTCTCTAAGCTCATCGATCAGTTTAAAAAAATACCAACTTCATCGACAAGATAAATCCTCCACACTCTTCCCCTACTGAAATGTTGAAGATGTGCCTAGGGCTCTTGGCCCTTTCTCTTTTCCCGGGGGATATCCAAGCTTGGGGTAAGTCCTTGTGGAATTTTGGAAATTTATTGAACATTTTGAACATTTGTAATTAAAAATATTTATGATCATTTCAGGAGGGGGGAACGATAAGGTGAACCTCAAGGAGGTGGACGTGCTCACTTTGTACAATGGTCGGATGACGACAGGTCGGAGGTCATCCCCGGTACCGCAGCTGACCTGTGTTGGAGGAACAGCGGCGAAAGCTTTCATCCCTCAAGTTGTCCAGTGCTACAATCGAGGCTCAGATGGTTACGATATTCAAGTAAGTCCCCCCCCCCGGAACTTGGGGTTATTATCTTAAATGATTGCTTTGTAATATGGTTTGATTGATGTTCTAGTGGGAATGCAAGTCGGACATGGACAATGCTTACCGATTTGGAAAGGTGGAAGTTGTCTGCGAAGGCTACGACTACACTGAGGACCCTTACGTTCTCCGAGGATCCTGTGGGGTAACAGCTTGTTTAAGATAGAAATAAGATTTTAGTCAACTATACGATTAGATGTAGTTTTTATCATTTCTATACGTTCCTCTTATAGTTGGAGTACACTTTAGACTTGACAAAGGAAGGAATGGGAGGTCAAGGGTCACAGAAGCAACATAACTATTATGGAGATGATTCTCAGAGTGGGAGTGCCTACGGATGGAACCCTAACGTCTACCCTCAGAAAAGTAGCAAGGGGAGTGACACGGTCACTAACATCGCCTGTGGACTCTTCATCCTAATAATTGTCTACACTATTTACAAGACTTGCATTTCTCCAGCAACGGAAGCCACGAATCAACGGAGGTACTTAAATTAAAACGAGCTAAGCAAAGCGTTTCAAGGGCTTTAGAAAGTATTATTATTCTGAATAACGAATTCCTACACATTCTAGTCGAACTAACGATGAATACCCCGACTCTCGTGGACCTGGGTCTCAACCTCCACCACCTGGCTTCCGATCTAACTACACTAATCCTGGGTCAGATTTCGGTAGTGGTGATTCATGTGGGGCTAATGCTAGGGGAGCTGGTACAGGAGGGACGGGAGGAAGTGGATTTTGGACCGGAGCTGCCACTGGTGGTCTTATGGGTTATCTATTCGGAGCAAGGAAGTAAGATTTGACAGGATTTTTGTATATTCTATCGTAGAATAAGATCTTTGCTTTACACATGGATTTACTTTTATTAGTAATAGTCAAGGATACAACACTTTCGGTCAAGCGAGACCATCAACATCGTATGGATTCACTGGAGGTGCAGCCCCAAGTACCAGCTGGGGAGGTAGTTCCAGTGGATATTCCAGTGGTGGAGCATCTTCATCTAGTGGAACTCGGACAGCCTCTGGATTTGGGGGAACACGAAGGCGTTAAGGAATCCAATCACTTCTGCACCACATGAGCTGCCTCATCCCTTAAGACTGAATTACTACAATATAGAAGGGTACGTGAGTGAGAGAGGCCCAGATTTGATTATCGACTAATATTCGTACTTATTATTTATTGTTAGATCAAACCAAAAAGGACATCACACCCACACAGGGTCCAGTCTTCAAAATAACATAACCCACCGACACCGTTCAAAATTATTGTCAACAAATAACCTTCTAGTCATTTATTGGTTAGAAAATAGATTGCTGTCACGCAGTTATTGAGTACCTATTAATTTGAGTTGTTGATGATGGCATCATTTTTTTGACATAAGATTTGCATTCGTTTTATCCACCCTTTAATATTCCAATTCCAAGTCCAATTATTCAAGTTCGCCTTCGATTCGGATGGTATTTTATCCTGGGGGAGGGGGCAACATTTATTTCTAGATGTTTGGGTCTACGAAATTTATGTCCGGTTAAGTATGACTTTGTGTTCTACCGAAAAGAACAGATGACAGATGTTTTGCCTTTTTTTAATTCTTTGTCAAATATAGAGTTTGAGTTTAGTATAATTCACTCAAAGGAACAGGAATATGATTTAATTAATTTAGTTTATATTTCATAAATAATTGAAACAAATATTTAAATACCTATTACTCATATGATAAGTTTTATTACCTCGTTAAGTTTTTACCAATTTCAATACCCGTCTTAATTTCATTCAACCTTCAATCCTTAGATTAACGCCGATTTGGATCTACGCACAAATACAATACAAAATCTAATACTATAAAGTCAGTTCTGGGATAGTTAGGTTAGGGTTTATTATTAATTCGTAGACTATGCAGAAAGAGACAACATATTGAAAGAAGCTCCTAATTTTGTTATTTTTCTTCAAAAGTAATCCTCAAGTCTGGTACTAATCAAGGGCCGTGTGGGATTTTAGTTTTATGGCTAACCCGATTTATAAACCATGAATAAAACCGAATAAAAATGATAAATGAAATTTGTGGTAAATTGTTTATTCTTTTTTCTCTTTAAGTCAAACGATTTGACCCTTGAACCTCTCGGGTCAATTCTAATTCTGCCCTTTTGGAAATGTGTACGATTTTTAATACTACATCTGCAATTAGCTCGGGTAAATATATGGGCCGTTACTATGGCAACGGAAAACTGGATATGAACAGAAGTGTATGAAAGACTATTCTCTGCCATAAAGCATAAATCTTTTCCCGGCTTTTTTTAATACATTCAAACTCGAAGCTGAAAAGTATAAACAGAGTTTCTTTTTTCATCCCACACTTAATTAATTAGTACGGAGCGTTTGGTGAAATTTTATAACATCCGTCTCTTCATTAAAGAGTTTTTAAATTTTCGTTAACGTAAGTACCCAAATTTTATATTTATTTCAAAGGGTATCCCTTAATCTGAGCCTTCAGAGCTGAAATTTGAGACAAGGGGCTGATTCCGACATGAGACTAACCAAACTCCGGTTTTCTCGCGTTTACCAGAGACTCCTAAATAAATCCTAAAATCCCTAACCGCTTTTTCCATTCCATATAATTAAATTAATTTTAGCTCAACTAAACAAAGGTTAGTTAATGTTTTGAATTTTGTTGACAGGGTGCCCTTTTATCGGTGAAGAATGGAAATGAGTGGACGGAGTGAACGATTGCTTGTGGAAGCTCAAGGCAGTCAACCATTGATTGGCCATGTGGAAGAGAAAATGACGGGAATTTCGAGTGAAGGAGTTGACCTGTTGACCCCGTCCTCACAAAGAGACTCCCAACCCCCTCATCCAGTCCTTGTGAAATGGGCAGGGAAGGAAGTTGAGCTGGGAGATATCAACGGGTTGAAGACGATTCGAGATCTCAAGGTCTTAATTCAGCAAAAGACTGGAGTTCAACCGGATCGACAGAAGTTGCTCAACCTCAACTTCAAAGGTTTCAAATATTGTTGACAAGAATAAAATCCACTCGAGTTCAATTTCATGACATTGTATTTTTATTTATATGAATTGTAGGTAAAATAGCTCAAGATGACTGCCTCCTTTGGAATTTGAACCTCAAAGTTGGTCACAAAATAATGATGATGGGATCGTTGGAGAAGGATATTGAGACGGTGGACGTTCCTCCCGAAGATCGACCAGATGTGAACAACGACCTGGACATCCCGGATGATGATGATGAAGCTTTAGAAAATAAGGAGGTCTATTTGAACAAAGTTGCTGCCCGGGTCTCCAATTACAACGTCAAGATCCTCAATCCTCCTCGAACAGGAAAGAAACTGCTGGTCTTGGATATCGACTATACACTTTTCGACCACAGATCAGCAGCGGAGGCAGGGACTGAACTCATGCGACCTTTCCTCCATGAATTTCTAACAGCTGCGTACAATGTGAGTAGATGTACACGTTGGTTTTTTAAATTCATTTGATTGACCTATTTGACCGTTTTTGTGTGCTCATTCTAGGATTACGACATTGTGATTTGGTCAGCTACCAGTATGAAGTGGATTGAAGAGAAGATGAAGCTTCTTGGAGTACAAACTCATCCCGACTATAAAATCACCTTTTATTTAGACTATTTGGCTATGATTTCTGTTCATACGCAGAAATATGGTGTGATTGATGTGAGTGAATTATTCTTATTCACTAATTCATATATCTTTGATTTGGATCATTTCGTGGATTTTATTGATTGGTAATTTAATTGGTATTTGTAGGTGAAACCACTTGGAGTTATATGGGGTAAATTTCCTCACTATTCTCCTAAGAATACGATAATGATCGACGATCTCCGAAGAAACTTTATCATGAATCCGCAGTCTGGACTTCGGATTCGCCCATTTCGATCTGCACATTTGCACAGATTGACTGATCGGGAATTGGTTCGTATTGGTCACTATCTTCGTAAGATAGCTCGACTCGACGACTTCTCTAATCTGAATCATCGGAAATGGGAGACTTACATAAACAAGGTCAACAAAGATCGACGTCGTCATCCTAATCAGACTTCGGCAGGAAGCAGCCGTGGGGGTAGATCGTGATTGACGTGACTTCTCATTAGGCTAAATTAATACTACAATAATAACTCAATGCCGATGTCTCTCTCTCTCTCTCAGCTCTTCCGAATTTTCTAATCAAAAATTTTCTTAGTACGAATAACAGGTTGTGTCTGTAGATGAAGCTTGAACAGCAATAATTTATTCTCATCCCATGTCTTGAGTTATCTGTCAAAATAAAATTATATATCCAGTAAAGATATTAGGTAAGGTTTGAGCTTGAAAATTGAAAGGGTGTAAAGTAGATGTGACTGTGTGCTCAAATCCTTGTATCTTATGATATTCTAGTTAGTATGTAAGTAATGGATATTTTTTGTCGCGTATCACTAGTTTTCCAAGAGCCACCACCAGCCTTGGAAATTTTTAGATTTTCCACGCAATGTTAAGAACTTACGATTGGGGATAAATGGGGTGACCTCCGAGGCTCCGACCATGATCTCATCTAAAGTTCATTCTCCAGTCAAAGTGTCAAAGTTTAAATGACTTACAGTATCGGGGCCAGATTAGAGTGAGCCGCTTTGGTCCGTTGAGAGAATTCATCCAGTTCGGGCATTTTAAGGGTTTTATCGAGTGGAATTTTATATTGAAATGGCTAACCAAGTTTGAATCAAGGTTAGTTTATGTTAGTTAGCATTTTTGAAACCGAAAATGCTTTGTTTATCGGAGAAATTGGCTTGTGGACTAACCTCACCTCAATTGGTAAGAGAAATTGAATTTACGAAATTCGATTTCCCGATTTTCTTGTGGCCGTTGGAAATAGGAAGACAAATTAAATGAATTGTAAAAAAATATCTATGGCAACGTTTTAATAAAAAATTCGAACGTTTCTTATTTTGTTTACATCAAAATCCGATTTTATACTTTCACTCTCACTTCCTTCCCATGCTCATTTCAATATTATTTAACATGAGTGAAATTAACAAATTGACCCGGACACTAAGTGAAATTAAATAAATTAAGTAAATGAATAAGAAAAAGTTAGTGTTGGAGTTTGGCTTGGTAGCAAGGAATTTTATTCTCATATCATCCTGAGTAACTATATAAATATCTGGACAAAATTTCATTTAAATCAAATCAAAAGCACTAGTACATTAATTTAGTTCCACACAAATGCTCAGAACTAAGAGTAACAATGGTAGAATAAAAATAATCCATTAAACAACAATTTGATGATCGGCCAAATCCCCCCACGGCTCTTATCTTTAGAGAGGATGACAAAGTGATGTGAACGGCCAACCCATTCCTGTCATTCAAATCCTAAAAGGCCCTCAGCAGACCACACCCACTCACACAGCTAGACGAAGGGAATTTGTTTGTTAACTACAACAATTAACCTACAGCTCGTTCCTCCTCCTCCTCCTATACATAATAATACTCTGCACACTAAAACTAGATAATTAAAAGATCACTTAGGGGTTTTCTCTTCGCACATCATTGAAGCACCAGCAAACAATGCAAATGCCCCAATTATACATTCTATCATCATGGAACAAATTTATTCAAATTATTATTAGGTAGATTGCTAATAATAATCGTTCACACGGACAACCCAACACTACTCTAGCCCCTAAAGGTACAATCAATTAACTAAAACTCAACTTAATTCCTTCCTCTCAACAAAATTGATGAGCCAGAAAAACAAGCTAATTAATTTACAGAGTTCACAAAACTCAATTAATATGATCAAAAATAATTAAAACGCACGTATGACAACTTAATCTGACCTTAATAAGGACTCTGAACCCGCCGGGGGGATCCAATCACTCGATAAGACAGCCCCCCCTAATGAGATATTTCCTCTATCCTAATTTGAACAGTCTCTTCTCTCAAAGGTTTACAAATACGTACATTAACGGAGAGACGTACAAGCTAGGAAAGAAGGATTGAGATTTCTGGACACAGCCGACACAGGAATCCTTAAAAGTATATTTCACGGAATAAACGCTTCTTTCAAATTAATCCTGGATTTCTTGAATAGTTCAAACACAATTTGATTCAATAACACCGACAATACATCCCGAAACATTTTTACAACAAGCCATTACTTGTTAAGCATAATAAAAACAAAAGGAAATGGGGAAATTTAATCCTAGTTCCAAAGAAGGTGAATTTTCTTATCGCCCCTCGATTTCAAGGTTTGAAACATTGTCCATAGACAGCCCACACTGACGAATGTACAGAGAGCGTGGAATTTTAAATGAGAAATAAGAAGAGAGTAAACTAGGAAGAATGGACTTGCTAGCCTTATTCTTAGTATACAGGAGTTGTTGATGATGGACGGGCTGAGATGAGGGGATGGTAGGCTATTAGAGTCTCTCAAATCTTGAACTAAAACTTGCATAGGATTCTTAAAAAAGTATTGAAACTGAGATTAGAGACCAGGTACATAAGGATCGATTCGTGAACTAGACTATTTACAAGTATAAGATTCTGTACATAGTTTAAGGGTAATAGGAGATTATCCGGGTTAGAGAACGACAACTTCACAATTGGGATTATCTTCCTTGAATGCCTCCATCCCCACCACCTCCTCCGCCATTTCAGTCGAGACGATTAACTTGCGCGGTCTCATCATGAAGAGAGGGGAAAGATGATCCCAGCACTCCTTCCAGTCTTCTATCAATATCCCTCGAGCGTCCAATACTTCCGTCTCTCGAACTAAAATCACATTACGCAGCTTCTCCCAGTTGGTAACGTGTATATTGTTCAAAATTATAGTATCCCACTACACACATCAATTTCATTAGTACACATTCAAAAGTTGAAGCATGAATTTAGTCCGGCATAACGTTTGAAGTACGTACCAAGTCCTTATGGAATGCAATTGTCTGCCACGAGTCACTTACTAAGGAGCAACGAAGAAGATCCTTCAACTCTAAGTGACTAAACACATTCTTCAAGATTGTTCTTTGGTCGTTCTCGGAGAAATTCTCTAGTCCATCAAGCTCATCATCGGAAGATGAGTCCCCGTCTCCATTTACTTCAAATTCTATTCCTAGCAAACTTTTATCAACCTCATTCCCCATCTCCACTTCTTCAGCTAGCAACAAGGGCTTCATCTGATCTTTGGCTTTAGGTAGGGCTATGTATTTCTTCTGGTTAATGGACACCACGCTTTGAGCATAGCGTTTGAAGGTAAGTGGCGTCAAATTTTGTCGGACAGTTAGCGACCGGGCACCTCCCGAAACGATCCGATGCGGAAGGCGAAATCGGGCACCTAGTTGTTGAACCGGGACTTTTGGTCGAGGGTAAGCAAGAAGTGGGCGCTTTGGTGCTACATGAGGCCCAAACATTGAAGACCCTCCCAGAGTAGGGGGGTTCAGTGCACATTTAGGAGTCGAATTCTGGAGAATTGGCCGTCGGATCATGCCACGAGGACCCATCATTGGTTGGAGCTTAGGAACCGGTGGTGCTTGCATTCCTCTACGTGGAAGGGAGATCGGAGTTATTGTCAGACTACGATTGTTCAACTGAGGAATCATGAGATTCCGTGGTGGTCGGCCACGACGTGATCGCATATCAATTTGAGATACAGACACTGTAGACCTTCCTTCTGCTTCTGGCTTCTTCAGTAACTTCAGTGATGGTGGATTTAACTTGGGCATTTCCATTCTATTCTTAATGGGTACTATCCCTCCACTACTACCTCCGGAGCGGCCGAATGGAGAGGGTGGCTGAAGAATTGGCATCTTAGGCAAGATCTTACGTGGCTCCATTTTAATATTCATTGGGCCCTTGGGAAAGTTAGCTCTAATCAATGGTGGAGGGGGCTTCTTTGCTTCACTCTTTCTTTGTTCTCCCATCCCCTTCATGGCATGTTCATTTCCACGCGCTCGTTGGTTTCCAGCTATCGGCTGATGCCTTCCATTATCTTCTGGGGCTCCTTCACAGTTCTAAAATGGACAAAATGCGTTCATTTATTTTAGTTCAGTCTTGAACTCAATGACAGAGGTCTACGAAAAACTACTCACAGAACAAAAGAAATTCCGATAGTTCTGATTTCGAGGCAGCCCTAAGCATCCAGGGTGATATAAGCACAAACAGCGGCGGCATTGTAACGTAGGAATTTCTCCAGTCATCCCTGGACATCGTATAGAGCAGGGAAGAAGCTCTTGCGTATCTCGTGAAAGACCATCATCCATCCCAGAAAAATTCCCTTCCTGTTTCTGGTGTTCTGATTCCTCATCGAAACTCATCTCATCGTCATTGCCTTGCGGGTAATGTTGGTTGTAATCCATTCCCATACTATAACCATCATAGAAAAAAAATATAAACCCAACTTTCCACACTGATACTTAGAAAGAGTTGAAAACGGTTCATCACATCAATACCTATCGCTGAAGTGTCCAAAGTGTGCAGACTGTGTGAAAGCTGAGATTCCAAACATTGCCCCTTCTTCTTCTGAATGGTAAGTCCCAGCGGCTGATTTAGCAGCTTTTATGGCCTCCGCCTGAGCTAGAAGATCCTTTTTCCCTCCAGGTTTTGGTGGACGCCCTCGCCTTTTGAAATCAGAATATGGATCGTCTCCAGCTGACATTGATGCCGAGTTACTATCTTCCATTCCTTTATGGTATTTGGGTGGAAGCATTCCCATTTCCATACTCCCATCTTCTTCACTAGAGTTAGAAATTCAATTGTATTCCCACTGCCTTGCTGATTACATAATATCTATACATAAAATACGAAAAAATACTTACTATTCTCTTTCCTGGTGGGATTTCCCAGAAAGTTTGACTCGTTTTTCGGCGTAAAATACGGATTCCCCGGTAGCATACCGCTTTGGTGGCTGAATAGATCTTCTACTGGAGCTGCCTCTTGCCGCAGATCCTTTCCCTTCACCTTCTTCAATTCCAAGATCAGATTCCCCTCCACGTATCAGATTATCTTCTCCTTGTCCCAAAAAAGAATCCTCCGATTCAAACGTTTTCTTCACCTGCAATCTCACGACTTGCTTGGCTGGCATGGGTGACTTCCCTCCATAAGCTTGACGGACCGTTTCCTGCTCCGGATTGTAACTCACTCGAGCCTTGGCGAAGGAGAAATTATCAATCGTAAGTTCCAACTCGGGCTTCTTTCCCACTGTATCAAACAAATGAAACTTTAGAAACGAGCACGAGCTTTAGACATAAAGTGGAAAAGGCTGTCGGACTTAGACACATCGGTATTTGAATTGTGGGTAAAAGGGAATGACTTACAAAATATTGCTACTTGCTTCGAAGAACGGAATTTAATGCCTTCCGGCGAGAAGTAATACACGTCTCCTAGTTTCTTTCCAGGAGAACAATGAGATCTCATCACTATTTCTCGTTTCCAACCTTGAAAGAGAAAAATTCTTTGCTATTAAATCCTCATTAAATTATACTAATAATTATGAATCGTATTCCCTGACTGGGAATGAGTGAGTTAATCGGAGCATTCCCAGTACAAGAGAGGTCAAGAGAGGTCAAGTTGAGAATAGATTACCTTTATCTAACGCTTCCTGAAGCAATGCCAGCTTTTCAGGTGGAAAGGCGTCCTTGGCGATGGCAGCCATGATCCTATCGGGGACTTTATCAGGAGCAGCGGCCATTGCAACCGCCCGCTGAATGATGGAATCTTCCCTAGACTGTGGGTCAATTATCCTCAGCTTGATCTCAGGGCCACCTGTCTTCACGGCAAGTCTGTTCGAGGGCACGGCCACGGCCTTCTTGAATCCCATGAGTAACTTCTCCGATGACTGCAAGTGGTCCTTTTCCAGCCCTTGAACGATCTCGAAGAGTATCATGGACTGCTCATCCACAAGTGGAAAGATGGCCCTTTCATCCTTGTCAGAGAATCCTAAGAGGGGCTTCTTGATGCCAGGTTTAATACCGCCTTCGTCAAAGCCTAGTGCATAAAGACTGTCCGAGTCATCTGAAAGCACGTTGTCTTGTTCGCGAGGGACGAGGTTATCATCGACACAGTCAGTGAGCTCTTCTTCCATTCCATCTCCATCTTCGGGTTCTCCATCTTCGGGTTCTCCATCTTCGGGTTCTCCATCTTCGTGTTCTCCATCTTCGGGTTCTCCATCTTCGACATCCCCAGATTCAGCATCGTCATCGGGAGGACTCTTTTCTTCGATACGCTCTGTCTCTTCATCCATTTCTAACCTGGAAATGGTCAAGATATTTTTTAGTACTACAACTTGAATATTAATAGTATTGGCCAAGTGCGGGGAAGGCGCTACTTTGAAATTGAAGGACAATACCAACAACTACTAACAAGTCTTGTTGGTCTTGGTGAGACTGTATTTTAGCTGAGAGAAGGACATGGCCTGCAGTTAGTCACTCGTCGAATTGATGCCAATTTGAATAAATGTATGAAAATGCTCATGAGTTTCTGAGGTAAATAGCAAGAGGGTGAGTGCAGACTCCAAATCCAACAAATGACCTTAGCCTACATAGCAAACATGTTGGTAATAAAAAATTCATAAATATTATACACATGCCAGCTAAAAGAAGAGCTATTGATTTTTCCCTGTGCATTCCTCAATCTTAAAATTCACTCAATTCACAACCCTCAACTGAGTGAACTGAGTGATACGAAAGTGAGGACCAACTACAAAGACACAAGATGGAGAGAGAGGGTCAAATGTCATGCCCCCAGTTCCAATGGAACCAAAGACGTCAAGGGCTCTCTCGTCAGCTCATGTCACATGTCACTTCAAACAAGAATCATTAATTCTGGTACAGAGGGTAACGATTCCCTTCTTCTCTGGGGGCCCTTCTGTAGCACCGGCCACACATCCTAGCCCATCTGATGTGACAAGGACAACTTGTCCTGGACAACGTCCCCTCCATTTTAAAGGTAGAGCAACTGGCCTGGCCGGTACTACCGGCAACTTCTCTGCTAGTGCTCCTCAATGACCAAAAAAGTCCTTGTGCTTACCTCAAATTAGCTGGAGGTCCTCTGCTAGGCTAATTAGTGATTAGGGACACTGGGGAGCTCAGGGATTGACTAGTTTCGTATAAATGTGAATAGAAAGCAGAGTTGCTCATTGTTACCTCTGAATTGATTGTTGAGAGTTGTTAAATCGGCCCGAGTTGGTTGTGAAGAGAGAGAGAGTCGAGAGTGTTGAAGGATTACTTGTGGCCGCCACCACCAGTCGGCGAGTGGGCTCCTCTTAAAACTACCTTCCGCCGCCTCCTCCCTGAGTCCTAAATTCACAGCTCCTAAAGGGGACACACGGGGGATGAGATCAATTATGAATAGCATACAACAATAACCTATGAACTTGTACAATTTAACTCACTAGTTTAAATAACTATTCTCACCTTTGACCTCTGGCAAAGAAGGATAAGTTTTATTGAACAACAGAGTATTTTCTCACACAGTTGTTTGAGCTTGAGGGAAGAGGGAAGTTGGGAGAGAAGTTTCGAATACGCCGGGTCTTTCTAGTTACGCTCTTCTCACCTTTTAGCCTCACTCGTAAATTTCATCCCTTTTCAACATGGCTATAAATACCCAGTTTTTTAAACCTGGCTACCCGGTTGGTATTGTATGAAAAATAATTATTGCATGTTTAAGAGATGGTATGGAAGGGAGCTTATATGTCAAGTCTGGACTTTCGAATTATTCTTAATAATTTAAACTGAAGAGTTATGGAATCATATAATCCTAATTTTATAAGGCTTTATTGTCAAGTAGTGTAACGATCTATTCATTTGGGCTCAGGTATTTGTCAATTACTCAAGAAAGATATCTCATCCTCAAAGGTCCCCACGTATCTGTCAGATCCCTCAATTCCACTCCTAAAAATCCATTCAAATAGTTTGTTAAAGAAAAGATAGTCTAATCTATGAGTTGTTTTGAATAAAAACCCAAATTTTCTCATTAGACCACACTATTATGATATGTACATGCTTCTTACATTATGCAAATCTCAAAGTCCAAATTGGATATCTCCGTCTCATTCCACAGATTTGTATCAAATTGTCAAAAATTCATTGTGCCTTTTGTAATCATTTCTCGATAGAAAAATCTCTGGCCATTTTAGATTCGTGTGTCATCTCTCCAGTCTTATCTCTCCACCTCGGAATTCTCTAAAATCTTGACAACTCAACTCTCCAGCTATTTCTCCACTGGAAAACAGTTCAATCCCTGGAAAGTGGAGACAAAAATCCACCATGTCTTTCCTTTTCTAAATATAATAGTAATAGCCTTAAAATTAGTATATTTTTGTGAGGTGTGATCTGTGCACGGTGAATAATATAATTCAATATAATTCCCAGCATAATCCTCTCCAGCGTCATCCCAAGCCCAATGCAAAAAGTAGGGGTGGCCTAAAAGGACATGTCCTCCTCATCTCCAGCCCCACAAGAACCTTCCTCCTCTTCAAACCCCGACTTGACTAAAAATCTGATTCGCATAACTTGCTCAGGGGCACACTCAGGGGGACATGGACAAGCTCAGTTTACAGAAGCAGTGGGGGCGAGGGCAGAGGCCTATCAAACCATTGCCAATTGTCCTGGAGAGGAATGCCAAGGAAACAAGCCAGATGGGTCCGTCACCACTTCTTGCGTCCTTACCAGTTCGAGCAGCAATGACGTGAGTGGGTGTGGTCACCCTTATGGCTTGAGTGTGGCAAAGTTTTTATGGGATGTGTACTTGATGGTCCACAGGGTACGATCATCCGAGAGATCCCTGAGGAATGTGTGGGGGACTGCTCCAGCATCAGCGGCGTCCTTCGGTACTGCAAAAGTCGGATTTTGTACCCGTACCTCAAGCTGTTGGGAATTATGGGGCTGAAGCCGCTGAATGCGGACTCGTCGGATATCTGCGCTTTTTCCTTGATCTTGAACAAGATGTACATCGTGATTGTGACTCTTCTCCTACTTGCTGGATATGCTCTTCAATATCTCACTTGCTTTCGGTGAGCTTTTACATCGTATTTAAATTATATCCCTTACATTTCTGGTTTAACGTCCTCTTTCACTTTTCATATCTTACTAATGCTAAACAAAAGCCAACAGTGGTAAGATGTATGAAAAGTGACAGAAATGAGGCTTAAGGCTTTCCACAGAAATCTGTTAGGAGTATAAAAAGTATAGAAAGAGACAGACAGACATATCTCTAGCTTATTATTATCAAGGATAGATTTATGTTGTGCCGGAAGGGAATCTTTTTAGCTGATTCTGTTCTTCCTCTGAGATGTAAGACTTGCTTAGCAATAATCTATTGCCCTGCCTATTTCTGCAAGTCAGCTTAATTTAGTGGTTGGAGTTAATTTGGTATTTGAATGTGAGAGATGAGTTGGATGTGGATTTCCTATTCATTGTCGTCAATCAGGGACGGAGGTAATTATTTTCAATTCCATTGGAATGAGGTGGAGGAAAGTGTTCCCCGGGAGTCTAAGTTATTAAAGGGTTGGGTAGCCTGATATTATCGGGGAGGAAATTGCTCATTTTCCATCTCCCTTGTTATCGGGCTGCTCTTTTGTGAACTGTCAGGATGAGAATTATTATTACAAGGGGATTTCACTCGCTAATTTAGCACTAAATTGCACACAATTCCCTCTCTACCTTCCAACTCTTCGAATTTCGGAATGAAAATTGACTTTTGGCACGGAATCCCCTATCCACGGCCACAACCAGCTCTTCCAACTCCTGGACAATTCTCTGGATATCATTATCAAGTCTACAAAGCCCCTGGAAATCCACACGGAGACGCGTGGAAGAGAGACATAACCTCGGGATCATAAATTCCACACATCTACTATTTATGTTCTAGTGGGACTGGAAACACATGGAACATGGAATCTATGCCTCCTAGTTCTTGTCTAGCCTAATTATAATGTCTCCAGTTTGAGCCTATTGAACGATTTTAAAATCCACAGCTTCTTCTGGAAAGCTGGAGAATGAAAATTAGTGTGACCATGAAATGCCCTTATTGAATATCGGTTCTAGCCGGGACCGGGGATTCTCGTACAAAGAGGAGCTGTTCGAGACAATGCCCTATGGACATGGCCGGTATGAGAATCCTGGCAACTCGTTGACCCTGAACAAGACCACTGACCCCAACTCGTTTATGAATGAGGGGGATGAGCTGGGGGGCTTTGGAAGTAGTACAAGTACGATGGAGCCTGATCCAGCAGGGGACGTCATCCTTAGAAATATCTGCTCAGGGAATCTCATTTATGTCCACGTCATACCGAGTTCCTTGCATTTTCTCTCGTTCATCTACATGCTCTACCTCTACTGGCTTAATCATGACGAACAGCTTCAGAATCTCATGGAAAGGGTAAGATTTCAAAAAAAAAATATATTCCCAATTTTAAATTAAAATCCGTTGATCCGAGAAGAAACGGGAGGAATGATTTTCCCGGGTGGGAGTTCATCAAATGATTTCTCCAGGCTTTGGGTAGTGCTTAATTAGTGATTTATGATTATTTGAAGTACCCGTTTCATTATATGAATATTCGGGTATTTTAGGTGTTTATCCAAGCAACACAGGCCCACAGCACCTTTTTCTCCCCCAAGAAGGTAGTTCGGACCCTCAAGGTTTTGGTCATGTTTGGATGCTCTTGGCTGATCTTGTCGACGGTGTGTATCGTCCTTCAAGTCTATCATCATCGAATCGTCATCAATTTCTGGGAGTCTACTGGGTAATTTTTCAAATATTTTTTAAAATTCTAACCAATAAAAATACAAATAACGTTAATAACAAGGGAAATGGATCCTTCTGATCGGATTGAGTCAAGGTTCCTTATATAGACTCTGGTTAAAGGCCTTGGTAAAAACTAGGGGTTCGAAATTAAAAAGTCGTGAAGGGCCAAGGTGGTAAATTAACCTAGAATGCGTATCTAAAATATGTAAATGGAATAGAGACTGAGGTTTCCCTCGATAATTCGGAAAAGGGTGGAAGAGAGGGTTTTAAAATAGTAAGGCCATGTCACATACTCTCTGACCTACAGGAATGACACTAGAGCATCTTTGGTAATTTCCAGGGCCCTTAAGTTTGTTCTGAAAGAGACGGCCGGAGATTTTAATGGAATTATAGAGTTGAGATATTTTCCCCGGAAGTCAAATGTCCCCATGCAAAACTGCAGATAAAAAAAAGAAGTGTCTGGTAGAATCTGGTCGTCCATGTCGGCCTTTGCTAATTCACAAAGGGAAAGCGGAGTCGGTGTTGAAATATTTTGAGAAGAGCTTATGCTAGAGATGTACGAGATTAGGAATCTCCTCAGAACACGAAGAGATTAGTGTGGACTTTTAAAAGATTCTTCTCTCTGTAGGAACATGTTTTTATTTTCCTTGTACCAGTTCCAAAAGAAAAAAAACCCATCCTTCCCATCTTATGTGTAAGAAATAAAAAAGATGATCTTTCAAGCTGACGCATATGCTAACACACTATTTGTAAAAAAAATACTAGTAAATAGTTTCTAGGGTTGGAGGTTGGAGTTGATGACTCCACTTGTCCCCTCACTTTTGAGAGATGTGATTTTACAACCTTCCTGCTTTTCCCATACCTCCTAATAGCCAAACTATTTCCATTTTCTTAGTCTTTTTGATATGCATTTGACAACAATGACAACAAAGTTGAAGGGATGGATTTTGAGAGGATGAGAAGACGGTCACAGAGTACCACCGGTCCTCGCTTTCATTAGCAAATCCACTTGCCATCATGTAGACACGTATGTCATGGGCTAATCTCATCTCCGCACGCTTCCTCCCTCGAGGGTCATGGACGTCTTTGGAAGGTAATGAGACTTTCTCTGCCCGTGTGGGTCACCTCAATCCTAGACCTAATAACCAGCTATGGAATCATATAGAAGCGATATGGACTCAAGCTAGGGCTTAATCACTTGCCACAGTCAATCTGAAAGTATTGACACTTGATTTAGATTCTTTTGATGAGACTGATGCCCAGCCCTTGGGGGAGGGCAGATTTTTTAAAGTTTTAGATGTGCCTTTAAAATTCATTTAATTCAGAATATTGAAATTACAAAAGTTTCAAAATTTGAAACAAAAAACGAAGGCTTTTGCTAATGCATGCATTTTATTTTTCTAAGCTGGATTTGTGACAGGGGAAAATTTTATGCGTTTTATTTAGTGTTTGAAGAATGCGTGTGATTTTGTCTTAGTTCCAATTTAATACTCTCTCGAGTCTGTCTTTTTCGAATGTGGACCAAGTTATAAAATGTGCTACTAATGTTGAGCAGACTGTGAGAGTAAGAGTTGATAACTTGATACTGTCTCGTGGTCATTGACATTTGTAAACACGTGCGGGCATTCAAGAATTAGCAGCCCCCCCCCCCTAACGTCTTTTTATGAATGTGTTTTTGTTGAGTGCGTGTCTGTGAGTTGGTGGATGGTATTTTGAGCATTTAAACTCCCGTATGTCCTCTAGTTGGTACATTCCGAGTGATTAAAAATTAATGCCTTTCCCTCTACTATTTCTACCCTCCTTATCAATGGGTTGTGATTTATGGCTTTTAGTCTCTGCAGAGTCTGAATACAAGGGGGTGTGCCAGAGCAATGGGCACACCCCCTTGTATTAATACAATAACTATGAGCTCTCAGAGTTTGGCCCAGAGAAATGGAGCAAGTTGTAACTCCTTATATGGGAATTTGAAAAGTTTATATTTATGAACTTGCAAAGACTGCCCGGGGGAGGGTTCTTTGTGGGAAATCATGTTTGTACTTGTCACCCGGGTCTCGGACGGTTTAATTATTGTGGGATTTTTGGGTATTTACCGGTTGCGGTTGGTAGTAGCGGATGCTATTGGAAAAGGGGATTTTAATTTTAAGCCTTTAATGTTCCCAGTAAATCCCACTGTGATGGGATTTATTGGTTTGAGATGTGATTTAGGAAAGTCTGTTTCCGGGTCTTGGACGGGTTTATGATTGTGGGATTTTCGGGTATTTACCGGTTGAACATGGAAGGAGGTTAGGAGCAGGTGGGATTTTCGGGATGAATTGAAGATGCTTTTGGAAAAGTGTATTTTAATTGTGGAGTTAATTTTCCCAGTAAATCCCAGTGTGATGGGATTTGTTTGCTTGAGATGTGATTTAGTAAAGTATGTTTATGTTATTTTTGGTGTTAGAATTGTTGAAAGGAAGACGATGGGAAGTGTGATGGGATTCTCAACTCTTTGGCAAGATGCGATTCAAGTGACGGTGATAATTAGCTATTGTATTCATTGCCACCTCCTCTCAACCTATTTGGACTTCCTTCATTCCAGAATCTCACACCATTCCATCAATTTGGCAGAGTGTATCAAGGTGAGAAATATTTCTGTCCAACCAGGAGACCCAAGCCAAGTCATTTATACATTTTATCAACACGTTTTAATTTTAAGAATGTCTTCAGAAATATTGGGCATTCGTAAAAAAAACCTTTGGGTTTATGTCATTTAAATCCGTTAAGACAAAAAATTAAAGCCGTTTTAAAACACATGATTATTTTTTAAGCCTTTTTAATGGTTTTAAATGTTTAAAAAAAAAGTCTAAAAACTAGAGAAATATAAACCAGCGTTTTAAAGCTGGTTTTTAGCCCGTTCGTTAGATTTAGGGCTTATAGGGATGCCAGTGTCCGTGTGTCCGTGTGTCTGTGTGTCTGTGTG
>JAQFYM010002871.1:0-21115 GCA_034694785.1 Agrenia bidenticulata | reverse complement strand
TTCCTTTCTCTCTATTTCATATTTGCACCCGATATCCAGTATGATCAGACCAAAGACTAAAGCACAGCAGAAGATGCTTAACTGTATACCATGCATGATGCCAAGGCCCGATGTAACCATGCGAGGACAGTCGGAAGGGGTTTCCTTATTTTCGGATTTTTCTACTTGAATTGAAAGTGACATACTCAAGGCCATAAATTTCCCAACCTGCTGGGGTCTTTTTGGTTGGCTATACGTCTTCTTTTGAGGGTTAAAAAATACACTCTTTTTCCTCATGTTGATTGAGAAATATGCGAGATAAAGTTCTAAGTATTCCTTACAAAAGTGGGAACTGGGAAGCAAGGCGTTTCTCTATCTTCTACAGATACGGATGATTACAAACTTTCTCTCTCATTTGATTTAACTTTTCATCAAGGGCTGGAATGAGGAGGGATAAAACCGTAAAGGGAAAAAGTGAAGACTTCTTTCTTTTAATTCCTATTGATTTATACGCCATACAATAAATCTCTCCAACTGGGAAGCCTGACTTTGAAACTCGTAGATTAAACACATAATTAATCTCACCTATCTGAATGAAGGAATTAACACTGGGAGACATGCCCGGCGTTACTCGCGTGGCACTGGCTTTTATAACAAATAAGTGAACTCAAATAGTAAAAAGAAAAGTAGAAAAACTATACGTTATTAGAATGTTAAGCCTAGACAATCCCTTGGAAATAATTCATTTAGTCAGGTTCATCCACCAAATCCTCCAAACGCTCGGACTTTCGCTGACGCATCTGACTAAGGCCCGTGCTATCTTTTCGTTTCTGTGCTTCATTAACTTTGGCAGCGATCTTCTTTGCTAATTCGATATTATGAGTAAGATTTTTCTCAATAACGAACTGAGTACTTGAGCATCCTGGATACGGGCATCTACAATAGAAAATAATATCCAAAATTGTTTTAAATAATAATTCTTACGATTCTCAAAGTTGTACTTTGTATATAATTGCTGCTACCGGGCTCGATTATTGTTGTGGATCAGTTGAAGAATTGATGCTTTTCCATACACATGATTACAGATCTTATTTTGAACGGGGTCAATCAGAAAGTCTTGGGTTACTGGATCAGTTACAGGAATGAACTCCTTCTCACCTCGACTCGTCCCGGTTTCAACCGTCCCTTCCCTCTGAGCAACTGAATTCGTTCCTGTTCCGAATTCAAAATCTGAGAATTCAAGAATTAAAAATTACGAAACAATCGAGAGAATCAATTCGGGGTTGGACTACGGTTGGAATAAGAGTATATAATATAATTTATTATATTGTCAAAGTTCGCTCCGTGCTGTCACCTGCAAAAATTGCATTCATTTCTTCCACATGTGCTACAAAAATATCATTGCTTCTCACAACTTCATCCGTCAGAGACGATAAGAAATCATTTTCCATAGATTCACATTTCTGAAAGAAAAAATATCACAAATGGAAGCTCTGCGTGATCCTGCAAGTTCGGTGATGAGTACCGAGAAAAAAAATACCTAGCTACCTCCTTGAATTCGTGGATCAGTGCCATAGCTTCTTTATCGGTTTTAGCATCCGTAACCTTCTCCATGAGACGACCTTCCTCAAAAATGGCATCAATCTTGTTCTCCCGACCATCAGATACCAGATAATTTCGAATGAGTCGGACAGCAACAGCTTCCAACCGGTTCTTACATTTTTTCACCTCGATCTCTGTGATTAAACATTACAGTCAGATTATGAGCAAACTGTTCATAGAGCTTAGTACACTGAGTCAGTCCTTTTAAACAGATTACGAACAACTGAATACTGAAATTATCAACATGATCGCACTTTACCATTAAGAGCAACTTCTAGAAGATCCGCGAGTATCTTTTTCTGCTGATTCAGCAGGTTCAGTACTTCTGAAAACGGTAATTGCGGTCGGTTCTTCCCAAGTTCGTCTCGTCCTTGTCCACGGGTATTACTGCCCCATGCTTCGGCATCCATATTATCCATCCCAGTATCTGTAATAATACGATAATTAAACCAAAAAAATCAAAACTCGACGGTATAAAACTAACTGTTAATTTATGTTGACTGTACATGGTTTTATTGAAACAGATTTTCGACCTTTGACCCTGATCTTGTTCCTAGATTAATTTAATGAATTTCTCTATTTGTAACATCTACTATTAAATCTGAAAACTAAAATGGAAGATGGAAGAAGAAGATGGAACAAAACAAGGCAGTGCTGGAAATTGAAAGTGCGCCAACAACAACAGATGTCCCAGCTGGCAGTGAATATTATTTTGAAGGGAGTTCGAGGTTCGCGGTTCGAGTGCACAATTCAATTTTAGTCGGTAAGTCTTTTAATGGTAATAATCTAATAACTTAATCATAATCGGTGTTGTTTTTGATGTTTTATTTTGTCAATGTCAGGAACAATTGGATTTCAGTCAATATATATATATGCATAGACGAGGGCTAAATTAATGTACAATACAGTACTTGCAACAAAACCATTTATTGGTGATTTTGTCTTTCCACATCCTAACTATATCTGAATCTGATCGCCTCGAGAATTGAAGTAATTCGGTGAGTCAGACTAGTCAGAGTCTTATTTATCACCTTGAATCTTTAGTAGTTCTCTTCTCAATAATTGTACAAATATTAGCTTTTATTAGATTTGCTGACTTTGCTGTTGATGGGTATGTCTTGACTGTAAACCTGCCGAAGTTCATGATGGAGCGTAACGAGTTCGTGAATTTTCCTGCAAAGTATATCGTTGATTCTGTGAACCGCAATCTCTCCACCTCGATTAGACGCTAAGGCTACGTCCAACTGCTTCTGTGTCTCACTCAACAGGTTCTTGTAGTATTCCTCCATCTCCTCTGCTTGTTTTGAACTAATCATTGAAACTGATGACATGGTCGATCCTAACGACCCAACAGATCCATGCGACTGCTGAAGTCGGGCATTATCCTCGAGGTTCTTGATCTTTGTTTCTAAAAGAGTTTTATCTATGTTCAGCTTGAGGACTTTCTCCTCAAGATCCTTGACATTTTGAGACCTTGTGCAATTATTTGTAACATGGTCCTTCCATCTGTGACACTGCTCCTTGTAACCGCAAGCTTCAATCTTCAGCTCGTCAATTTTTAATGTCAACTCGTTCATCGTTTTGACAAGTTCTGCATTATCGATCCGCAGTGTATCAAGTTGAACTTCCCATTTCTTCACATTCGATGAGCTGTCGATGAGTGCCTCTTTCAGCTTCAAGTTTTCCGACTTGAGTCGATGAATCTCCTCAATGAACCCTCGACCTTCCTCAGCACTGTGATCACCCCCCCTATTCTGGGAATTGAGTCCCTGTGGGTGGGGGTTTGTATTAACAGTACCTGTGGTACGGTTGATCGTATCTAATGAAGTTTCCTGGCGTCTAGCAGAAGTTTGAGGGCCTCCATTTTGACCTACAAGGAACTGCATTGGTGGTTTGTACATTGGGGCTTTAACTTTCAGCTCTTCGATCCGTGGGGAAGTTAAGGGGGAATCGGCGACTCGGAAAGTAGCCTGTCGATTGGGAACGGGAGGCATCTCTGCATGTGTCTTGTTAGCTTTGTCAAGAAGTCCAGCCAAATTCAGACCAAGGTGTTCGTAATTTGTCCAAGATGGTAGAACACATCGTTGTGATGTCGGAGAAGCGGAAGGCGCCGCTTGGAAAAGTTCATTAGATCCTTCTCCTTGACCTTGGTGCTGTGGCAGTTGGGTGGGATGAAAGTTGTTAGCCTGTCTTCCACTTCCGTTTTCAAATGTAGGGATTGGTGTAGTATTCTCGGTGAACGATGGTTCCTTCAATAATCCTATGACAGCAGCCCGAACTTTCGTTAAACAATCAAAGAAAGAATTGTGCTCGTATTCGGAGGCAAAGCCAATTCCATAAATAGTTCCTGTGGACTGGTCAGTCCAGTGTCCAAACTTTTGCGAAGTTTTGTGAAACTCAAGATCCGGAAAGACGGTTGAGTTTATTATAACTTTTTGACAATCTGCGTCCACAGAGATTATTCTGTAGATTCCTCTAGTAGCATCGTAGAGAATGGAGATTGGTACAACTAGTTCACCCAACGGCTCCCATTGCTTAGTTTCGTCAGAGTCAAAAATAAATACTTGCGCTTGGGCCAAGTAGATTGGCTGAATTTGTTCCAAGTCAGTCAGACTACGGTTTCCAGAATTCATTATCTGTAAATTTTCGAATCACCGTTAAGGCTCTCTCGACCTAATTACTAGAGTTTGTCAAGTTTATTTTACTTACTTAGTAAGTTTTTAGAAGGTACAAAATACGGGCAGCTTTTCGTTATGTTCTTCCGCAAGAACAATATCTCATCATAGTTTGGCTGCCCTGGATGAAAATAACGTGTTGAGGGATTTGGTGAAGTATGGAGTTACAGAAATGCGATTATAATAAAAAATGCCAAGGCCATTTATGTGTATTTTAGATCTCAACTATAACTATGTCAACTGTCTTGGGAATTACAAATTACTCTAGAAATGAAGTAATATTTATCTTTCTTTAATTAATTTTCTATAGAAACGCTGATAACATTGAAATCTCATCAAAGTTCATGGAAATCCTCATTTCTTGGGATTCATATTTCTTTTATAGCTTTTGTATAGACTGTCCAGATTTAAAAAAAAATTTGGTTCCAATAGTTAAAATCCAGAGTTACATACTCTTGCCAAATTTAATATTAATCATGGGAAATGTAAACATATGAAATGAGAAACTGATCAGGCTGATTCGATGAGATCAATCAACATCAGCGTCTATCTGTGCAATCCTCTCGTGCATAGTCCCACAAAAGCGATTAGCATACTTAACCAAAGGAACTGTTTGCTCTCATACAAAAGGCCAAATTAATTTAAACTTTTAAACGATTCCATCAGGGAAGGAAGAAGGGGTTCCACAAAGAGTGATGAAACTGATCTTTGCATCCCATCCTATTAAAATTGTCACCACAAAACTCACAAAGTGTGAACTGAAATGAAAAGCCTCTGTTTGAGAGTCTCTATTTTGTTTATTTATTGACTCATTGTCACCCATACCCATCAGACTTTTTTCAGTGTTCACGGTTTGCAGTTCCCCAAGCCAATTATTTACACCAGCTTATAAATATGTAAATTACGTATCTAATCATATGTCCTTCTGTATATGATCCGTAAGTCTTTCCTACCCGATCATCGTAAAGGTTTTATTTACTTTCTGTAGTTTGCATAGAAGGCAACCTCCTATAAAAAAAAGTACAAAGGCTTGGTATTTTAGTTTGGTAACAGAGTAAACATTTTCTGATCGATGTTGAATAGTTGAATTATCATTTCCTCCTTAAGTTTACAAAATTTGGCTATCTCATCTCAATAAGGGTTTGTATAAATTCGCTTTCCAAAGGAACCTTTTCCTCACTCTCCTCATACACATCCTTCCTCTTCCCTGTTGGGTGTTTATAGGATTCGGATTTTAAAATTTGACTTTCAATTTCACCCCCCCAGGTCATAAAAACAGGGCTTTTATACCCCGTGGAAAAGCATCTTTGTGTATAGAAGGACGCAGGGAGGAAATGGTAGTTTCATCGTTTCATTTTGAAGTTGAACAGCTTTTTAAAATTTTAGAATTAAACGGACTGTAAACATTTTATGGGATGTGATACTTCCGTCCTCTCTTTTCAATGTACGTATTACATGGAATATAAGGATTTTTGATAGTAGTATAATAGAACGGGTTAGAAGGAGAATAATAAAAAAAATCTCCCGGGTATTACAATTTAGAATTTACAATACCCACCTACTTAACAGGTTATGTGTAATACCCTGCCCCGGGTTTCCCATAAAAGAGCTAAAGGGTTGCTTTTTAATGAAACGATGAAACCTTGTAAAGTCAGAGGAAGAGAGTGGCTGAAAAGATGGATTGAAATTTACAGGCGTCGGCAGTGTCGGCACCCATGTCCCTATATCTTCCTTATTGCCACTCTCCAGGGGGGATCTTTAATAAAACCTTCCCGTTTTTTTTTCAATTCCGAATCTCTCTATCCGTGTTTTTTTTGTGATTTAGAGAATGGAGAAAGCATAATGGGTTGAGTATTTTTTTGAGATTTATGGTAATGGATTTTTGAAGCTTTTTTCACTAATTTTATCGATTTGTGCTTATTGTTAGATGTGTCGATCTGAATCATGGATTGCAATTGGGAGCTGAACTTAAATTATCTCTATTGTTTAGTTTGTAGAGAATCCCAAATCGGTAGTATTTTTTTTAAATCTGCGAGGTATTTCTCCTTCACAACTCCCGATTTTTTAAAGGAATAGTCCCGGGTAACTCTAAACTCTGTCCTTAGGATTTTATGGCCACTTAGCCACTGGAACTTATGCAAATGTCATGTCTCCCTTGAATCCCCGGGGAATAAATCTCAAGGAAGAGGCGATCATTACACAAGTTCCTAGTTGGGCTCCCCGACACTTGACTCAACTATTGAGACAGAAACAAAAGTGAAACCTGATCATGATTCCCTCGCTGACGGAAATATGTCCACCCGGGTACGAGTTTTACGACACAAGCCCTCTTTTTCAAAATGACAAGCTCATTACTTTGCACAATTCCGGGAAAGACAGGAGGAATCTGGGTAGTTAAATGTGCTGAAGAGTTTGGGGTCAAGTCAACCTGGCTTTCTGAATAAATCTTGAGAGGAGCTCTGTATTTATGGAGCATAAACTCGCATTACTTAATGCACAGGGAACAAATGAGAGAGGCTTGAGACGAGAGAGAGACAATCGACAAAGCCTATTTAAGGATGGAGGATTTTAGATGTAAAATGTCAAGATTTTTGAGCTTCTTTTCCCTTTTCACGATGATGTTATTATCTGCCAAAATACATGTAGATTATGGGTTACGGACTACTGACAATGCTCCGGTGACTATAGGTCCTCATGTGTTTCCCAAACCTTGTTAGCTTCTTAGGAGGATGACATGAGCTTAGTGTACTGTACTTATTCTTTCTAGGGAAGAAAATACGGAGAAATAATATACAAAAATCACATGAGCTCTTCACATGTATTTATTAACATGGGAGGGCACTTACTTTTTTTACGCAGATTAGATTGGCTTTGCTACTTGAACAAAGTGAAGTGGCTGTAAAAATGTATTTTATTTTCTCTACAACCAACAAGCCCAGCTATAAGTTTGTTCCACAGTGTGTTTTATCCGTTGTGGGATATTAGGTTGAGGAGGATTTTGGGGGTCTTTTCTATTACATTATATGCACAAGATGAAAGCAAATTACCATGTATTTGTTGTAAGGTTTTTTTTTGAATATACTAAAAGGTTTTTTTTTAGTTTAGAGAGTTTAGACTTATTTGGAAGAGGAGGGATGAACTACTCTGGATTGATAATGGAATAATGTAATAAGACTTGAGAAGAGAGGTTATCGGTTATGGGTAGGTAAGTTAAGTATTGTGGATTCGCTTGATAATAATAATAATAATGTTTATGATTCATAATGGAATGGGAATGGGGAAAAGGTTGGAATCGGGAATAATGATGGGTGGTGGTGGTCAGAGTGGAAATTGAGGACAAGTCGCGTGTGCCCTTTTTGGAAGGATTTGCCTAAAATATAATGACGCTCACTCGGCCTTTGTTGGAGCAACAATGACTATATGGGGTCGTATTGTTGGCTTGTTTTATTCCTCAAAGATTGGGTGGGTGCTTGAGAATGGAGAGTTAAGGGCCAGGCAATTCAGAGTGGATCCGAGAGACTCTGGATGAATTATATACGGAACAAGGAAGGATTGTTCTGAGACTTATTATGGCTATGAGATTATGATTGTTTTCAATGTGGAGAGGGCGGAGGTGTGGGATGTCAGAATTGATGGCTTGTTAAGCTGGGGGAAAGAAATAATTGAAAGGAGTTGAGGAGGACACACTTTTTAGACTGATTTCAAAGTTATTGACGCTTGGTCGGTAATTAATGGAAAGTTGGATTTTTTTTAATCTTGTAGAGTTGTACAAATATGCTTGCTTGGATTTTTCAGTTCTGGTGTTTTCTAACCGTGTGTAAATATTAAATAACGATCAGGATATTCATGATGACACACAGCTTTCAGATCCAAGTGAGCACTGATACTCATGATAGCCTTTCGACAGTTTAAAGATAAGTCTAAATTGTCCAAGGGAAGAAGAAAAAACAAGAAACTGCATCCCTTTTGAGAAAACCCATTGGTTTTACACGGTCGGTCGGTACAATTTGCAAATGACCATGTTTGCTTAGAAATGTGACACTGTTGGTCACACGTCCCGCGTCCCCCTTCCCCGTTAACAGTGTAATGAATGGGCTCATATCTTATTCAAATAGTTTCCTTTGGTCAGTCCTGTCGTCAATGGTTGGTTACACATGTCATGTATTCCATTCGGGTACATTTGTTATCTTAAACTACAAAAGACCCAACACCCAATCACCCAAAACGTGAGGAGTAGAAGGGGTGAGCAACACGTGTACCGGGTCTCGTTTCTTCCCGTTTAATTTCTATTTAATGAGAAGGCTGAACTTTCTCCCGGAGCTTGGATTCCGAAAATTACAGATTATTTCTAAGAATTAGACAGGCTTTTCCGATTTTTAGTAAGTAATCAAAAAAATTGATTGATACGTACAACGCATAAGAAAATTGACCTCTGCCCTGCCCACTGTGGTATCGAGGTTACCTCTCATCGGAGATTATGATTTCGGTCTTATATGAGACTTGATTAGGGATGGATAAATACCAGTGGGGGTAGAACTCAGGGATTCGTGAGAAAATCGGTAGTTGGTACTTGGTAGTTTAATGCGAAAGTAATCATGTCTCCCGTTGCATATAATATTATCAGTAAAAAATAATAATAACCATTTTCACTGCATGTTGGAAAAAAACGGATTCTTTCTTATAAGCTTGCTAAACCGATTGATCCTTTAGGCTTATGCTCAACTTAAAACCGCATATATAATGTATGTATAGAGTCCTTAGTGTAATACATACGTGTGTATAATAAGGGGGATGATTTAAAAGCTACCTGCTAGTAAGTGCTTAAATCGGACTAACAAAAGGGATAAAAAACCGATTTCCCTGTAGGTCTTTATTATCTGGTGACAGGGACTTGGGTATACACGACGAGGACAAGCTTCCTTGTTAAACATGGATCGTCCGTCATCCTTTTTTGGGGATGAATATTTTTGTGGTGGGAAGTTGTGAGGGATATCCTATGGGATTTTTTTTAGCTCAACTTTTTTTAAGTGGTGATGCGACAGAGGGATTTTAGGATTCAGATTAAGGATCGAGACTTTAGTTCGAGCTCAGTAGAAGCATTTGAAAATCATATTATTTAGCGAGCAGTAAAGAATGTAAATAATTGTGAGTCTGTAGGGAAGCTGAGTGTTGGAGGATGGGGATGCCATGGGTGCATCGATGATAAATGACGAGGGAGACATGTAGTATCACATGTCAAAGACTTCAAAGAGGTGGTTAAAAAAGCATTAATACCCGATCATCATGATCCGTACAAAGTAGAAAGTAAATCAGTAAAAAAACTGGGTGGTTTGGTTGATGGTTAGTTTACTTAAGTTAGACTTTGGTTGAATTGTGTGTGAATATGCTGAGCTGATTGTCCCGATTGTTGTTTTTTAAAGCTTTAATCCCGACACGATTTCAAACTGCATGAAATCTAGATACTTACTATATACCACTACGTTAATCTACAATTGAGTGTCACACGCTTACGGACTCCTTCAACTATGAATCCCATCCTACATGTAGGGAGAAATACGGCTATTATTGTTTAAGGATGAAAGAATCCAATTACAGAAAAACACAGCGTTCAATGCATAAGTAATGAGAGGTGGTCGCGTGACTTGGGATCCGAACGGGAAAAACACGGGTTTGATTTGATCCCTGGGAATTAGAGTCGTAACTCTGGAAAACCGAAAAGCCCGTATGGGTTCCGCGGATTTAAAGTACTACGTTAAGATTTTACTAGAGTCTACGACCCTCACTGCCTCCCGCGATATTGTCAACATTTAGCCAACACTTTGATGATTACAGGGAGATGATGTGATAACAAAAGATGAGATCCGATTACGTCAAGCCAAGCCTAACCCTATCATCATCATTGTTGAATAGGTACAGGGCATCTCCTTGTTTGTTAGAGGATTGTAGTCTGCACAATATCTAGACGGGGTTGTATTTTAGCAATTCCAACCGACCTCCGCTAAATAAACATAACGTGGTAAACAAGGTCACGTGCCTTTTGACCAAATCTCGTAGGCTTTCGAAACCTTTGACAGCGTCTATGTTTTTATCAAAGCTATTTCTTCAAAATAATGGCCGAGCATGAGAGATGCAAACAATAAGTGACAAAGGGTTGATTCTTGTGATAACATAATGTCTACTACGTACTTTGTACGTGGTACTGAGTACTGGGTAAGTTGATTTAATTATATTTCTCTAATTAATCTGTTCCCGTCAAAAAGTCGTGTGGAGAAAAATGGGCCAAGTTCGTCTTGTCAAATCTCAAATGCACTGACTGATACTGTGAGACTATGGACTTTCCGTGTGTATGTAAATGAATTCCAAACTTTGAGAGGAAAAAACTAACTGAAATAAGACTCGAGTCACATTTCATTCCAAAGATTGTTTCGGTCTCAGGTTGAATTCCCTTTAGTCTCGGCCTCCACAGGAATGGAAATTAATACTTTTGTTTACATTTTGACACGGACAAATGTCCACCCGGGTTTTTGGTTACTGCTCACTTAATTGTGTATTGGGCCGGGAGTTGAAGAGAAATAGCTTAATGGCATTGCTACACTGAGCTACTATTGTGACTCTGAGGATTTGAGGAGAGAAAAAAATCTCCCAAAGTCAGAAAAGCTTAGAAAGGAGGAGATGATTGCATAGTAATTAAGAAGGAAGGGGGAAATGTGTTGTGTTAAATTGTAAAGTAAAACAGGAGATTTTTCACACCCGAGCGAGCACAGCTTGCCAAAGACATTTTGAAAAACTACGAGACATTTTACCCGGGGCAACCTTAACTAATCAACTTAAAGACGGCGAAAGAGAGAGAGGTGTCTAAAGACTCTCGGGTGTCATGAAGGATTCGTATTGGTTTTATAACGCTCACACTCCCAGTCCCGTACTATCAGACCAAGAAAGCTAAATACTTCTTGATGAAGATACATTAGACTTGGGGTTTCCCTGCTCGATTAAATTAACTTGTCCGTATTTTTCTCTCCAGCTCGAAGGTCCGGTCTATAAGCCGCACTGAGGTTGCTATGCTATACAGAGTTTCTAATAAAAGGATTTTTAAGATTGCGAGGACTAGGAAAGCCACGGAGAGTTTTACTTTCGAATCCATACAGAACAGCAAGCACAGTTGGAAAACTTATGTTTGAGTTTGTTTTGAGCTAAGCCGCGGACTATCTGATGAAGAGTTGAAAGGCTAGAATAGCTTATAGTTGATGGAAAGGGTTTTGGTGAGAATTTAGGGAGTAATTATCACAAAGGGTGGGCTCGTCTTCTTCTCATCAGGGCCAAGTGACGGGATAATTTGTCAACGAAATCAAAGTCATTTTTTACTCAAGTCCCTCGTGGTTCTGTTTTCTGTTCCCTCTCTCTTTCTTCCTCTCTCAGAGGGAATAGATTTGCATTAATTTTACTAATTGATTTAGTAATTATCACCATCATCCATGTATTTATGCCGTATATTCTACCCATAAGCTAAAAACTCATGTTTCACCTCTGTCCCGTGTAATTTAGAAAATGAGGGATGAGGCGTGTAAATGATTACCCTCTCTGGACATGAAGTTCTATCCCTTGATGTCTCCGCCTCTTGGGATTTCTTATGGAAATTGCAAAAGTTGGATTAGCACTTCTGTTGCTATGATATCCCAGCTTTAAAAAAAATGGAAAGCGATGCCCGGCCAAGTTTTAATGCTAATTTTGTGCTTTTAATTATTTCAGAACAGAAAGAATAATGGACAAAGTTTTTTACCAAAGTGATATCGTCTGTCGTAAATTTGAAGATACCTTGGAGTTTGGAAGAGTTTACGAGGTCTGTAATGGCAATAAGATTCCACTGGATGAAACTGTAGTTGTAAATGGGGGTAAGGATATCCACTTGGATCTGAGCATTATTGTTTGATATCAATTTAATTTGGTTACTCTTAAAAAGAAGGATAAAATAAAATAGGTGCTGGAGACAGCAAGGACAATTGCAAGATCCAATCAGGTGGACCCTTCAATTCCCCTACTGACACGGACACTGCAGTTCGAGTGCTGTGGGACGATGAAAAAAATAGATGTACTGGATTTAATAGATTCCCTAGATATTCTTATGTTATCAGCACTAAGGATGAAAATCTCAAGGTACTTATTTGCTAAAATAATTTAATTAGTTTTTTAACTGGTGCAATAACCTCGCGATTTGCATATTTTTTATTAGCTAGTTGATCGGCGCTTTATCGTCGGCCAGCGTGTTCAATGTGGTGGGTTGCACGGGAAAGTTATAGGATGTGAACGTCTTGTTACTGTAAGAGTTGTTGGATCCGAAGTATGGCCCATGATTATCCCTGATGTAAAGTTAGAGAATATTGAACCTATTACTGTGAGTATTGTTTCGTTATTATGTCTGTAAATGGTTTGCTAAACCAATTCAGCTTCTATGTAACTTATATGAAATTATTTAAATCAGGACCTATTTTACGGAGTCATAGTCGAGTTTTGTGGATGGGTTGGACAGATAACCAAAGTTCACAGAAGGGCGCTGTACAAACCTGAGGCTGGTCCTGAATTCTTCACCTCTGAGACAGATCCTCCGTCCTGGACAACTTCAAAGTATGTTGAACAGGGTGACCAGATTGGTCTCAGTTACCCCTACATGACCTTGTCTAGTGATCCATATGCAGGCAAAAGGAAAAGGTTTGGACCGTCAGAACTTACACGAAAAGCTGTCTTTCAGCTTTCTGATTCTGCCATACAGGACGTAGCAATGTGTAGAAAACTAGCTCGGGATCCAATCATGTGTCATAGTGTTGAGGTTAGAACGTTGGGAGCAACAAATATATTTGAAGAATGATACTGAAACTGATTGTGTTTATATTTTGCTGATTAAAGGTTACTGGAGTTACCGTCAGTTGGATGGGTCGCTTGCCGTGTCATCTCCCATCATGGGACACTGTTCCAAATCCATTGATACAAGGAGACGATTTACAGAGAGTCCATCCGCTCTACATTAACCCATCCTTGTACTTTGACAAAGATGGTATTTCAAATTGTAACGGTGGAGGTATTTTAACGGAGACCAAATGGATAAAGAATTTTCTTGGACCCCAATATAATGTTGAAGATGGTAGTTTCAGCGAGATGAAGTCATTCAATGAAGGACAATCGAGTTCCGTAAGCAAATTACAATAATATCTAATATTTGTAATGTACGAATGTTAAACTATATCTATTTACCTATGTTAGCAATCACCGGCGAAAAAATTCTTAGTTCAAAAAGTTTTCAGTCGACATCTTTACACTGTAAAATGGAACTTTCCCTCCGAGCCTATGAAGTATTACGGATTTCAGTTAGAGTTAGAAAGAGATCGTGAACATTCCTTGCACTTCGTATTTCATAATTTCTTTTTCTACAAAAGAAATGGTCCAGGCACTGGGTTTGCTGAGAATGAATATGGTGTTGTACTGGAGAGAGCATCAGAAGGTGAGATGAATTTGGATTTTTTTGAACAATTTTGAACATGGATTGGATATCGGTAAAAGAATTATGCAATATGATTTGTACATTTTAAAGACACCGTTATGGTTCAATGGCTCCGAGTTGATTTGGCTGGAGGAACTGTTAACTGTGCATCACGTGAACTAGAAAAATGTAAGTTCCTTGATATCAGCAAACATCCAACTTTTGGAGATCTGTGCGAAGGTCGAATAGTGGTGGCTTCGAAAGCTGCTCGAGAGTTTGGCAACACTCTTGAATTAATTATTGGGACCATATTAAATGTGGATCGATGGGACTCAGGAAAGGTGGGTATATTACAATTCATAAAAATGATATTTTTTTAATCGCGTTGAATAATGTTTTAAAACTTACAGATCAGGGTTTTCTGTGCGATTGAAAAACGACAGAAAATCGTGTGGCCCCATCAAATTGAAAACTTTCAAGAATTTTCGGCAAATGAACAGATGCGTTTGAAGTTAAAAGGACGAAATAAGTTTAAATCTGAGAAGACAGTCTGAGATTTTCTTTCTGTGTATTAACATTTTCAGCTGCTCGCAAAGTCAGTATGTGTTTAGATTCATTTTTTTTATTAGTAATAGATGACTTGTTGCTTATGAAACTTAGGAATTCAAAACAAGTTCCAGTCTACTTTTATTTGCATTTCTTCAAATATTTAATTCAGTACCGTCAACTGTCAATTTTAATGCGAACTAACCTGACAGAAATAAGCAATAGTTTAAGGGATTTTTATTCTGATGCTTCCATTTCCAAACTATAGCTTCTTCTTCACGAATTGAGCAGCCATTTTTTAAATTAAAAAATGAAAGGAGAAGTTCAGTATGATTTGTCTACAGTTTGTATAAGTTGGATTAGGTGATATTCGTTTTCCAACTGGCTGAATCACACAGGTCATCCTTATATCCTTTATGAATAGGTAAATTATTTTATTGGTCAGGAATACATCTACTATTGATATACTAAACTGCATACTAAACGTCAGTCAAGACGATAACGTAGCACCTTTAACATTGTAGTTTTATGGGTTCACTTCTATCTATGGACAGGGTTGTTGGTCGTAAATTACAACTAGGTGAGAACGTCTCAATCTTAACTAAACAGATTTACTGTTTAGGGCGTTGACTGGAATAAATACAATTCATAAATCCCTACATTTGCTAAGGATTAGTCTAGCTTGATCAGGGATTAGCCCAGTTAAGGACTTGTAGCTCGACTAGGATTAAGGGATTATCAGGTGTTAACCATTATGGAAGTTTATGGTACCATATTCGAGAATGTGTGTAAGCATGTGTCACAACAAATGTTAACTTAACGGTGCTACACAGCTTTATTGTATTATGATTGTGTATGCCTTTGATTCTGTAGTCCTTAACAATTTGGTCATTCCTTCAGTTGAAGGGATGATTTATTGTATAGTCAGAAGCCTAGGTTTCCAGTTTCATTGATAAAATCAACTCTTTGGATTGATTCGTCAAAGACCTGTCGAGTTTCAAATTTGAGTTCTATTTTTGTGAATGAAATTCATATATAAAAGGAGTCGGGTTCAAAATTCCAAGCAGTTTTGGTTGAGTTGATGCCAGACTTGATTGTGAGGTTAAAGCTCCAACAGAATATTTTAGTTGCGGAATTGCCTCTCAGATGTTCACTTCCAATTGAAGCATCAAAAACTAAGTCATGTAAGTTAAAATGTTTGTGAAATTTTAAAATTCGGGATTTCAAAAACAAACTAATTAACTAATTTAAACAATTATTATTTGCCTACAGTATGAAGTTGTTAACACTTGTCTGCGTATGCATCGTTGTGATCAAGGAGCTATCAGCATCAATCACATCCTTCATGAGCCCAGTTCATCAACCAGTGTGGATCAATCCTCCCCGTGAATATGAGACAGTTTCTTCCGATAAAAGTCAGCAGCCATTGGAAATAGACCCGTACTATTTCTTCAAACAAAATTTGTATGGTTCAGAAATCTATTTGAAGAAGCCTCATCCGTTTTTCGGGATCATGAATCCGAGCAGACCCTTCGGTATCATGAACCCATCTCCTATCAAAGTAACGTCGACTTTTTCAGTGTTGAACGGGGATAAGGAATCCGATAAAGGAAATTCTGTAGTTATTAAGGATCCTACTACGACTACCCCAAGTCCGAAAGTCAACCCTTGTGGAGATCTGAATGAAAATTTCCAAAATTACTTCTTCCCATGGTTTATTTTCATGAATATCAAGGACGAGTGTTAAATTAAGTTAAGAAATACGAGCACGTCTAGACATTTATAGAAAAAAGTTTTTTGTGGAGCATTTTTGGTAACATGCATGTAAACAATATAAGCGTTTAATAAAAATGGACATGTTCTAAGATCATTTATGCTTATTTTTCCCCCAATTTATCTATTTCTTGTTCAATATGTTTCATCTAACAGAAGGGTTCTGTTGATTAATAAATTCAGTTAAATTAACTAATCCCGATTTCTACGCAAACTACCTCGGTGAACGGATTTAACTTATTATTATTATTATTAGTTTATTAATCCAGTTTGTTTGAACTTAGATTTCGTGGATGCCTATTTTTTCTATAATTTGTTTTTGCAGAAAATATATCTTCCATACTACGATTACATCTGCTTTCTATTTCACATGGATTAATCCTTGCTGGCCAAAATCAAAGTGAAAATTGACACATCAAATGCTGTCTCCAGCGACAGCTGGACCTCAGTTTTATTCAACGCTTAACAATGGATAAAAACACTTGTCACAAACAACTATGGTCATAAGGAAAACTTCTACCCGTCTTTCCTACCAAGCTTAAAAACTGGGCAGTAGTTATGAATTAGCAAATTGTGACTTATCCTGTCCAATTCAGAAAACCCCAACAATGCTACTTCCAAATGCTAATTTCTGTAATTCCTTTTAATCCTTAATATAATGTATTTATGTATATGTTTCTAGACAGTCGATTTGGCCTGCTCAACGGACCGAATAAATGTTCCAAGTTCCAATCTTTATGAAGGACCAGCCAGCCTAATTTCTCTTGTTAAAGCCAGAAAGTTGTTATTGAAAGATTTCTACCCTTTCTGTGAAAAGTTTTGTCTTTGATATTTGAGTGACAGTTGATATTTTCAGACGAGGGTTCCCCTGCTTGAGGTATGAGCACATGTTAACCTAAAATTATTGTGTCACATCTTATGTCATGTCATGTTGTCAAAGTGTCGAAGTTACATGTAGAGGGTGAACTAATTAGACCATCTGTGGTGGATTTACAAGTGCAAAGATTATAGTTATATATTTTAGATACCAACACGCTTGGCTAACAAGTAGAAAGGGGAAAATACTAATCTTTCTTGACAGTATGAGTATCTGCGTTTTAGTCAGATAACATGTAATTGAAACAAAAGAAATTGACACATCAGGCGACCCATGGGGGTCAGTCAATATATATTGCTGACTTATAAGCTCGTGGGCAGGTCTGTAACTATTGGTTTCTGACAGTTATCATTAAATTGCATTCGAAGTATTTGAATCACTTTAATTAAAGTAAGTAAATGGGTGTTCAATCCAAGAAATGTAAAGTCCGAAATTAAATTAACTTTACCTACCTTGTGTTCAACCTAAAGAATTCAGAGATCAAACTAGAATGGCTTCAAATCCACCAGTGACCCCAGCAGTGATCCTTGACGAAGAAGAGGAAGAAGAAGAAGAAGAAATTTGGGAGGATGACGGCAATGAATATTTTTCTGACGAAAATGAAGATGATACCGAGGATTCTGAATGGCAGTCGGAATATTATTTCGATCCAGAAGACTTGACTGAAATACCAGGGGAAGATGCTGACGAAGAAAATGGTGATACGACCGATCCGCAAATCGAAATTGACATCGAGGACACAGAAGAGGAAGAAACAACTGGAGGGCCTAAAGAAACCCAAGAAAAAGTATTCGACTTTAATAAATGGGCATCCGATATGATAAGCATTGCTGACGTTATCGATGAAACCGAAAATCCAGAAGGTCCATCCAATGGTGAGAAACTAAGTTTTGATCGTGGCGAAGAAAATGAGCATAATGACGAAAACCGGTCCACCTCCGAAGAAGCTATAGACAGCAGATCGACCGAAGACAAAGAAGATTCAGGAGAAGATGAATTTATTCAAGAAGAAACGCCGGTGAAACCGCTTGTGGGATTAAAGTCATTCCGATACTTTGAGTCACGCGTCCTCGCAAATCTACTCAGGGAAACCGATGACGAGCGAATGAATTCAAGACGGGAAAAATTCAACAAAATGAAAAAAGTCAAAGCTCCCGACGACCCAAGTCGTAAGCCCTCCATCAGCTATATAAAAAGGCCAGACTCTGTTTCTAAAAATAAAGAAACTGACGAAGAAGAAGAAATCAACGAAGATCAAGAAGAGGTGAAGGGAACTAAAATGTACATTAACTATTTGAAACCTTTAATAGGAGGTTAAAAGTAATCAATATTTATATATTCCTAGGGTATGGTGGAATACACAGACAGACAATGGGCTCTGAAGAACGCGGAAATGTTTTTAAAGTCGGCTGGATGCCACAGTCGACAGGAGTCATTAAAAAATCTCAAAGTAAATCCCAAAGACATGAGTGCCAAGCTCAGAATATTCCTTGAAGAGGGAGGACTTGGAGCTCAGCGTCGTGACGGGATCGGTAAAGCAGAAGACGCACCTGAGATCACACCCGCGCTTAAGCGTCAAGCCGAACGAGCAATGTGGAGAGCAATAATCGAAAATTCTAAGCCCAAGTACCCCCTCCCCCGCTTTATCCTTCCAAGGCACAGATTTCTTAGAAAAGTGGAATCCGAATTAATCGGACCTGGGAGCTATGAACACGACTACTACGAAAAACAACGGGAAAAGCGGGTTGCAAGTATGCCCAGTCTTTTTCGGTCGTGTACTTCGAGATTTCCCAAGGAGAAGTGGCGAGCCCCTGGAGCTGACTGTATTGCTGACCCTTATGAAAAATGGGACGCTGCCTGCCTAAGGAACAAGCATCCTTGCCGAGCGATCCCGTTTGAATCAACTCCATGTAATTTCCGTTATCGAGACTTTTACGTTGGTAGTGGAATTCCTCCGAACACCTACAATATCAAGTCACCTATGGAAGAATTCCTCAATAAGAACAAATTGAACAAACCCTCAGCCAACATACCCGCAGGGGCAGATGTCTTCTGTCCAAAGGTCACACTCCCAGACCCTGCTTCGAGACTTGGTCCCGGAGCGTATGACGTTCGCGAGAGCATCGTCAAAAATCTTGGAGACAGCTATAACTATTTCAAAGGGAAGCTTTCGAAAACTGAGAGGAAGAAGATGTTCGGATTCAAAGCTGCTTTTGAAAATCCACTTTGGCCTACGGATAACGGGTGCCCTGGTCCCGCCGCCTATTCTCCTTGGGAACATGAGGAATGGATCGAACCTAATTGGGCCCCATTCGGGATACAAGACAACGCTAGAAAGTCGAGCCTCCGCATCCAGTCCAAGATGATCGCCCCCGATTATTACCATTATGGAGATGGCTACAGTATTGACAAGGGCTGGGTCCCTGAGATATTCGGGAGTGGCATGACCTCCAATTTTGTATCCAAGAGCCCTCAGAATAGTACGGATGTCATGCACAACATCTACAAGGAGAGAAATCAAGCGTTGAATTATAAACTGGATCAGCGTCGCCGGGACGAGTAGGTGACCGCAGAATAACTGCTTAGGTCAAATAATGCCCACTATATGTTCTTGATATTTGACATGAAAATTCAGTCCGTGGAAATGACTTTAGTGGCTAAAAAAAATAAAGCAGACTTTGCACTTGGTAAAAAAGCTGTAAGAAAAGCTCGGAAGTCGCCCCGGGCTAAATCATCTTTTAAACTCCTGCTAAGTGGACCATCAAATCCGTAATTTCCATAAAAGCTTTCGCCTCACTTGAGTCTTTCAACCTCAAGTCATAAAAGCCATTTTGGGTGAAGTAATCTAGTCTCTGGGTATTTTTCTAACCCGGGTTTTTTCTAAAGACCCTATCTTCTGGTCACTCTACTAAATCAGATTGAATCTGTATTCACAGTTTCACATTGTAAAAATAAACAAAAAAGGGTAAGAAAGAAGATTGAAAGTTGAAAAAAAAGATGACAAGGTTCCCATTACAAACCTTGAGGCTAATTTCTTCCCTCTTTGCTCTTTGAAGATCTAAAGATGATAAGCTTTTATTCCCTACAGAGCGAGTGAAATGTATCTGATTTGTCTCTTTTCTCCTGGTCTGGTCATCATCCGAATCCGGGTATTATTATTACTATTAGCCTCATCACCATGAGAATATCATAAGGTTGACCAAGTTGAAAAGGATGAGGGAGACGAAGGAGGGCTTTTTTTTCGGGGAATCGAAACGAGTTTCTTGTTGGAGATAATCCTCTTTTTCAAAGTCGAGAAGGGTCATGATTGACCAAAATAAGGGATCAGAATTGAGAATTGACAGGGTATTGAACACACTTCTGTTACATTGTATAAGTACATGATGATTCTATGCCAGACCAGACCACTACTGACTGCAATCATGCTCATCATGTCATGTCCATGTTCACAAAAAAGTAATAATAATCTCCAATCTGACTGAAATGTGGAATCTCTGGATTCGGAACCTCTTTGACTTGTTTGTTGAACATCAAGCTGTCCATATCAGAGAGAGGCCTTTTTTCTTTTGATTATTATAATGAACCTAAATCCTCATGATCAGATATGAGCATATATGTATATACGCGTATTGATATTGACTATTGAACATCGGGATGTTTGAGAGCTTTTGTGACAAGTTCAATCGAAATACTTTTTGTTAGCCTCAAGGGCCAATTCCGGCTTAAGTTACTCACAAATTAGGAGATCTATGTTGGAGTCAATTGTACTCAGATTTGTCATTTTCCCCCAATTTCTGGGT
This sequence comes from Agrenia bidenticulata, assembly GCA_034694785.1. Lineage (NCBI taxonomy): Eukaryota > Metazoa > Arthropoda > Collembola > Entomobryomorpha > Isotomidae > Agrenia > Agrenia bidenticulata. The sequence goes on along the minus strand of JAQFYM010002871.1, from coordinate 394 downwards.
CTGGAGGTTCGTTGAGAATCGTCGATGGTCAGCAGAATTTAAGGATTTTTTTCAAACCTAAAATTAGTTGAAACATTTTTCGAATGACCCTAGACTTATTCAACTATTTAAAAAAAATCTAATTCGATTTAAGGGTACCATTAAAAATAAAAGTTCCATGTTTTTTTTAAACATTTCTGGAAAAAGGATAAATCAAAAGTCAATAACTTGAAGGACAAAAAGTGAACGAGATTGTCCGATGCACAAAGGCATTAAATTTATAACCCCTCTCTACCTTTTTATCCTCCGGCTTGTCAATTAAATAATTTATTATCAATTTTTCACTACACACTACAGGATTAAAAACTTATCATACATGACACGGACACTCCTCTTTAACTCTCGACCAGATTAA